>JAUJYT010000893.1:0-14413 GCA_033996565.1 Nanhermannia nana
ATCTAATGAAATATTATTTTATAAAGATTTTAACTATGAATATAAGACTCATAAGTTTACAGATAAACAAAAATTTTGATTAGAATAAATGCATTGAATAGGCCCTCTTTGCTAACGCAGGTCTTCAAAAAACAGCTTCATTTCTTCCAAAGTTTTTCTTATACTTTATACACAGAGACAAAATTAGCACGAATTTCAATAATCCAATTGATTCCTTAATTAAATAAATAAATTTTTAAAACTTTTAATATAAAATGTTATTTTGATACAGATGGCCTGTTCGAGAGAAGTCTTGTGGCCGGTGTGGACACACTTCAAATTTTATTTGCTCACGCATTGGTTCAGATATTTGTGATGGTTATACAAATTGTTTTAGTACTAGTTTTTACTTTCCTTGTATTTGATATACCAAGTCGTGGACCCTTTGTTTGGGTTGTGTTGCTTCTACTTCTTCAGGGGGCCACTGGAATGGCATTCGGTGAGTCATTTTAATCTTAATTATAAACTTAAGTGTATTTTATCTTTTTTCTAATTGATTTGCATATCAACTCATTATTTAAAACTAATCTAATTATAGCGTAATTTTTAATTACTATATAACTTATACATTATATTGCAATATTAGTTAGTACTGTAATATCATATTAAGAGAAATTAAATCTCATGGCTATGAAGAAATACCACATAGCTATAAAATTTATATAAAACTAGATGGAGAGCCCGTTAAGTGGCGGGGAAAATATTAATTTTTCTAAGACCCCTCCCCCCTCTCCCCGACATTAAGAATATATTATCGCCTAAATCTAATCTTGAGTATCAGTGCTATGTAATAGAGATGTCCATCGGGCCACTTAAGTAGTCGGGAGGGACTAATCAAAGTTTTAGTTATTGCCAAAGTTTCGGGATGATTGGGCGGGTCGGGCGGGTCGGGCAGTTGGTTTTGCAAATTTGGACATCTCTCTACTTTATATATGTTTTTTTTATTATTAATCTCGAAGCAAAGGACTCTTTTTTATCAATGAAACTCTCATGCATTTCAAGAGTGAAAATTGGATTTAATTATTTTTATAATCTTAAGCAATACTGACAGTGAGAAAATTTGCAATCAATGTCAAACCTCAACTTTTAAAACTAAGCTAAGCTAATATTACATTCTATTCAATGAACAATTTTATGCTTCTCTATTCATATAAACAATAAAATATTTTTATGAGTTTATAAAAGTATAAAATACAATATGAATTCGATGGTAAATAATTTATAAAATTTTTGCGGACAAACCTATTCAAGGTTTTAAAAATAATTATTTATTGTTAATAAGTTCAGAAAGTCTCACTTCGAACAATTTATTTTGACAAATGTTTGTCATTTTTTTTAATAAATATATAACTATTTCATATTCTTAATAAAATTCTAATTTGAATGTAAACTAAATTTTTATTTAATATTTGAATTAGAGATTATGTTCCGCGGAATGAAAAAAAGTCGATTATTCATTAATAGCTTTTATCTATAATAGGTTTGGTAGTGTCTGCCCTTTGCCAACAGGAAAATACAGCAGTAATGATGATTTTGGGGACATTTTATCCAAATCTAATATTAAGCGGTAAGAATATAAACAAAATTGTTGATTAATTGAGTGCACTTTGTTTTCTGTAATTTCAAATCAGTAAGTCTTGAAGTGCTTTATCAAGATTTTTGTCATCGGATTAACTCAAATATCCATTAATTTTTCTTGTCTTGTGTATAATCATTATTTTCAATCATGAAAATAAAGACAAGTTTAAGTGTTGAAAAATTGGTTCTTTTATTCGGATTTTAAGAAATGAGTAAATCGATGCACAAGTTTTTTAGCCTTAATTTGAATGCAGTTCTCATTAGATTTATAAAATAATTTGATAACAAAAAACAAATTTTATGTTAATTATCGATCGTTTGATTGGTGATTCTTTTCAATGGTAATATTAAGCACCAGACACCAGCTCAGGGCAAACATTCTGAAAATTTAAATAAACTTTTTTATTTACCGGTAGTTTGACTTACAGTTCAAATACGAATAAGTTATCTGTTTTTCTCAATCTATTATTGTTTTATCAATTGGTAGGCCTCTGAACAATCATTATTTGACAGTAGTCATGAGAACGAGATCTCGTCTCGCGAGACGAGATAAATTATTGGTTTTGTTTGTAACACGAGACGTGTCCAAAATTTTTTTTTATAGAAAGTGAGTTTTTTGCTACAAATAAATGAATTTTTACTAATAGAATGAAAAGAATGCTTTTTAATACAAATATTATAACGTAAAATAGTTGCCCTAAGAGTCAGTATATAGAATATTAAGATAATTCTCGCTTTAATCCGCGAGACCGAGACGAGATGTAAAAAATTCAAAATTCTCATGACTATTTGACAGCCTGTAAAACAATGCTTTGTTATGTTTATTTTGTTTTTATTTTATGAGAATTTTAATTATTATTTTAATAATCTATTGTTTTTGTTTATTTGATAATTTATGTGATGACCAGAGTCTCTATTTTTCGGGATCTCGAAAGTTAAAGTGAAAATTTATTGAATTAAAGTTAATGATTATATATTTTTAACAGTTGTAATTTTTTATTAAAGCTCAAGAAATTGTTAATACAAACTATTTTTCCTTAAAACTAGTTTTAAAAAATCAAAGGGAGACTATTTTCAAATTCACAAAATTTTGGAAATATTTCGAAGTTTTTATAAAATTCGTGAATTTAGCAAAAAAATGCTCAATTTATGAATTTTTCGGAACATAAATATATAATCAGACATTTCCAAGGGAAGGGGTCAGGTGGGGGTTGACCCCGACCAGGATTTTCAAAATGATGTAAAATTTAAAAACTCATTTTACGTAAGATTAAAACAATAGAAAATCTCGACTCTGGTAATCGACAAACTATTTGACATTAATTAAAAGAGTATTTGAAATACTTAAACTTTTGAACAAACAAACTCTCGACATATTTTGATTCTTTTCGCGCACAAAACTTAATCCTCAATATTAATGAACAATACAAAGAAAGTGATTCGTTTGACACAAATTTGTTGTTTTATCAAATATTAAGTTAATTTATATTGTGAGCTGTCTTAAGATAAATAGTTATAAAATATGAATTTTATTATTATATTAATTGAATTTGAATTTTGGAAACAGATCACAAAAACGACGCGTACTATAAATCAGAGACGACTATCAGAACGAAAGAATTCCGAAGAAAAGATAGAAAAGCCAAAGCTTAAGAATATTCAGCTGTACGGACGCGAACTTAAGGAATACGAAAACATAAACGTTGAAGACTTATTGGGACAGTTGACTACTGAAGAATTAGAACAATTGAGTAATGAAGTGGATCCAGACGACAATCTATTGCCTGCATCGCAACGATGTAAAGATCAAACCAATAAGACAGCGACCGGTCCCATAAATAGGAAGAAATTGCTTAACTTTCTGACTAAATTCGCTCAAGAACAGGAAGACTGGCCTGAACTCAAACAATTTCAGCCCGGAGTCAAAAAAGGTGCGCTTCACTGACTTTTATCTAAACAGAGAAAAACCGCCCAATCATTAACTGTCAAAAGAAATTGACGGAAGTGCAGGACTTGACTTTTTGTGGGTTTTAACTGACAAACTCCAAAATAATAGTTTACTATCATATATATAATGGTGACGATCAGGTCATCAATTGGTTTGTTATCAATGCTAGCGTTCAACCAATTTTATCCTCACTTATATTCTCTAATGATGCACATGAGCTCAGTTTCGTTGAGCCTCTATTTGTGGAGATTTGAATTTTGTTTAGAGACTCAAAAGGTCTGAAGTGGTGTCGATTCTATTCCGAGAATAGGAATAGAAATGGAAATTATAATTTTTTCACTAAATATAATAGGAATAGAAATAGATTTTTGGAATAGAATCAACACTACTTGGAGTTGTGAGCCTTTGCATCACTGAGACCAGACTCGCGGCTCCAGAGCTGATCACATGTGCACCCATTATGACTGTCAAAAGATGGTTACAATACATAGTAATAAATTTAAATGCAATCAAATCCAGTTTTTATGCCTATTGTTGAATTGATTTTCTTTGACACCCAATAAGAGATGTCTTTTCTCATAACAATTCTTTATTGAAATGGTTAACGAACTGAGTGATGTCTTTACTTCCACAAAAAACATAACTTACATAACGAGATCAGGTTTTCTCAAACTATAAAAATAGTTTATATACTATTCTAATATAAATTCAATCTAATGCTTCCGTAATGTGAATCAACCAATTCTTAGACCTTTTTTCTAAATATTAAAAAATAGCATTTCATAAAGTAGTGGTTAATGCACTCTTAGAGCTCTTTTATGAAATAGCGGATCATTTTCTTCTTCCGTCATTCATTCATTTCATCGACTCATTAATACTTTTCAAGCTTTCTCACAAAAAGGGTTAATATATTGCATATTATGCATATATAAGTGCTTACAATGACTGCTGAACAGACCAATTATTTTGGTTGGCTCTGAGCCGCGAAGATCATGAATTCTAGTGATTGGCATCAATTCTTTTCGATGCATTTCAAGCAAATCCACAATCGGTATGAGTTGGTTAGCCTTTGATGCTATTATTAGTTTAGTTAACGCTTAGAGAAGTGCATCACATAAATGTTGGAATCACTTCCTTTGGCTCTATTTCTGCACACATTTGCACTTGGGATCAGTCAAATGAATTTTTTTATGTCTTCTTCGTTTAGCCATTGTGTGAATGTATGCAAATGTATGCGAATGTATGAACTATTCTTTGAGTTTACGTTCGAGTAGAAGCCAGGGTCACAATTCATACGTAATAAATACGTGATTTAGTCCCAAATAAGTCGGCCTATCCCTGCATTTCCATGTGATGTTATGCCTATCAGCTCAGGGTTTAACTCATATAAATCACAAATCACTAAATAATTTATTGACACTTCTTTTGCTATCATTAATCCTAATTCATTGTTAGACCTGTTTTTCAAACTTGAATCTCATCTCATTCTCAAAACTTCTTTTAATATGCATTTAATGATAGATTGTTTTTATAGCTGAAAACTATCAAAAATTAGTTATTCATTAAATAATTTAAATCTTTCGATTGAAATATAACAAGTTTAATAAATTTAAGGATTGCAGAAACCTTTTGAGTAGATTTTTTTGAACTCATAGTCCAATAGACAATGCGTTAAACAAAAGATAAAAAACTTTCCTCTATTGTAATCAAATGGTTTATGTTATGAATGAACAAATTTTTATTCAATGTTCAATTGTTATGATTTTAACACTCGAATCACTACTTCAACAGTTCTTTGTTTTAAACCTATTTATAAAATATTGGGTGACATAAAATGTTGATTTTCAAAACAGGATCGTTATTGCATTCAAATTAAATGAATAATAAAAGCTTTTGTTTGTTGATTGCAATTAAGTTTTATGAGTTTAATCTACTTTCGTTTATTTGTTTTCATGCAAATTAATCAAACAATTAAAGTTATTATTTTGTTTTTTTATTCAATATTTTGCATAAGAAATAAAACAATTAAAACATTAACCAATAGATCAAATTTCCGTACAGTTCCGTATCAAAGTTCCGTATGTTTAGTATTTGGATCAAAAGCAAAAGTAAAATTCCATAGAATTTTGTATAACTATTTATAAATATTATATATATTTATTTTTGGACTTTGATATCTTTGCCCAAAATTACAGAACAGAATTATATAATATTTTGATTCATGAACTTTAATGACATATTTTGTTGAATTCTGACGGAAACGTTTACTAAAATTATAATATAAATGATCTCTTTTATGCTTTTATTCTATTTATTCTATCGTTTAAATCAAAAGTAAAACTCTATAGAAAGCAAATTTTTAATTTTCGGTCTGCATGAGGTCTATTGTGTTTATGTTGAATCAATTATTCCATACATTGTTTTTAATTATAGTTTAATAGTTAAGAATTGGTTGCAATGAATTAAAATACAGTAATATAGCTATAATTGTAGGTAAAAAAGCTTAGCAAATGTTTAGCGCTCTTCTGAACATTGCATTGAAGATAATCTAATCATTTTAGAAGCGCTGATGCATTTATTTTATGCTTTTGTAAAACTTCTGTTTTTCTTCGAGACATAAATTTTGCATTCGTTTGCATATAACAAAAAAATTAAGGAAAAGAGTTCTCTAAGATTCTTGATTTTGTTCCCGATGTTTGGCTCAACCTTTTCTCAGTTAATTATACGCTCTATTTATTGAATTAATGACACGCTTAGCACCAAATTATATAACAAATATATGTAATTATATGAAAATTATTAGTTTATAAACAAACTCTGAATTGAAATTTTTCGCTTTATATAATCCCTATTTTCTCATCACAAAAGGCATTCAATTTCAATATCAAGGCTTTTGAATGCTATTTTTGAAAACTTCAATCGTTTCTCTGTACTAATGATAGTCATAGAGATTATGTCAAAAAACTATTTGGCACACAAATAATACAATTTTTTGTTACATTTATTACATGAGATTACTTGAAAAAATAGTCTTTAATTTGTTTCAACGAATTAAGAGTTTTAATAATTAGAAGCTATTCATACCATAAATACTTAACAAAAGTATTTTAAGTTAAAAAAACAAATATTATAAGAAAATGATTCTCAAAACTTTACTTTTAAACAAACTTTTAATCTCTTTAAAAATCAAATTACAGGCAAAATATGGACACCAAAGGAGACCGAAAATAATAACACTTCAGACGAGAAGATAATACTTGATTTAGAAGATGATACAGAGCGAGCATTGGATGACGCATCGGAAGCAGATTTGGTAGACTTGGCCGGTATTTTAGGGCTTCATTCGATGCTCAATCAGGACCAGTTCCATAACTCTATTTTAAATAAGGGACAAAAAATTGGTGATAAATTTGAATCAATAGTGAAAGCGCCTGTACCTAAAAAGTTGCCCTTCGAACCCGACAACATGACTGACCCCGAAAAGACAGCCAAACAAGTTATCAGTAATGACCCACAACTACAAGAGCTTAATTGGAATAATATTAAGTTTATTCCGCGCGAAACCTTCAAGAAATTGTTTGAAGGCTTGAAGACTAATACAAATCTACAAACACTTCACTTATCAAATACTGGTCTCACTGATGGACCCGCAGAGGTATTAATTGGTCTTATTTTTTAATATGTTGTAAAATATGTGATATTTTCAGAAATTGATTGAAGCGCTCAAAGAAAATACATCTTTAAAGACCATAAGTGTTGAATCGAATTACTTGTCGGGTCCAATGCTTCGCGAACTAATCAAAGCCTTATTAGTTCAACAAATAGTATTAGAATTTCGGGCCGCTAACCAAAGGCCACAAATTATGGGCAACAGAATAGAGATGGATATCGCGAAAGCTGTTCAACAAAATAATTCACTGCTTAGATTAGGGATGAGTTTCGATGTGCCCGACGCCAGACTTAAAGTGACCGATCATTTACAACAAAATAATGATAATGGTATCACTTCTTCTCTCTCTCTTTATTTATTTATCTATTCTCTAATTCTTAAGCAAACATTACTAACAAAATAATACTTATTCTTGTATTTTCTCAGAAATACTGTTTTCAATAACTCAGTTCACTCTTTTATTAAGAGAACAATTCATTCAAGAGAGTCCTTATATCCTAAGAATAATAGAATAGAGAACACAAAATGATTGTATAGTCCAGAAAACTGGAATTCATATCCTGTTCTTTATGTTTTAAATGTTTTTTAATGTAATTATTATTTTCTGGTTTTCATTTATGAAACAAATTTTTACATTTTCAGCCCTTTTCATAATACTTAAAATGTCATTCTTTTAGTTTGTAAAAAACAATTCCACCCTTTTTTGTGTTTATCATTGGAACATAAATGTAAAATGTTTTTAATTAATATTTAATTTATATTACAGTTCGGTTGAGAAGAATTGGTTCTTATGAAGGAGAGGGACACACATTAGATTAATATGTATTTTAATTATCAACAAATTAAGTCAAATCGCATTTCAACTGAATTAAATGGAAGGGAATATTGAATGGAATTTTAGTTCTCATAACAAACCACATCTTCTTTGTTTAGCTCTCAAAATATGAAGTTATTTGGAATTTTAATTTTTAATATTATTATCTGATTGATAAACAAAATTTAATGAATGGAAACCATTAAATGGATAACTAATTATTCTAATATATGAAAAAGAATTGAATTCATGTGGTGCTGACGATTGCATTATTGTTCATAATTAAATATATATCAAAAACAATTACATTTCGTTCACATTTTCATCAAAGCATTTATATAGTTAAACATTTTAATTAATTAACTAATTATTGAATTATTAAATAAGAAATCAATCTTTCATTTGTACTGAACTATCATTTTTATCATCGAAATGCAGTATAATATGAAATACTGTTTAAAATTTAAACACACGTACAGTTTGGCGCAAATAAAAGTGCATTATTCATAGCATTTAATAGTTATTATTGTAATTAAATCAAAAATTGTTTGAAAAGACAGAAAAAATTTTAAGAATTCTGATTATATGAAAATTATTGAATCTTATAAAAGCTCCGGTATTAAAGCTGTGGGCGATGAATGAGTTATACTTAGAAAAAAATGATATTTTAATAGAGATTTCCATAACATTTATCTCTTAAACCTGTAGTTTATAATTACAGTATGTCTGGACTTTAGTCTTCTGCAGTTTTATTTGCGTTTGAAGTGTACTAAACTATATATAAATCATAAAACACATTAAAAACTATTACACTTTTTGTGATTGTAAATGTTTTAATTGTCAGTATCTTTTATTTTCCACTTATTGTATTCGTTAAACCCAATTAATTATATTATATTAAAAGGAATACAACTTTATTGCCTATAAGTTTATATAATAATAATTTAGTAGTAGTGAAGATTTCACCCAAAATAATCAGAACTGAGAAACTTTTTCACATTACTATATGTTATCTTTAGATCCTTTAGATTTTCAACTTTTGCAAAACTATTTATTACATAAAGTTATAAAAAAGTTTATTATCGAATATTATTATCGTTTTATTAGAGGTTGAATTTTCCGTCACGACTCTCGAGCCCTCAATTCTAAAAAATTCTTTCACATCAATACTGAAAACTATTAAAAAGAAACTTTTCATTTGTGTTATTTAATAGTTGAGCAGATTTTTGATTTATTTGTGTTCAAAGATTTAAAGCCTTGAAACAAATAAATTGAATTTATTATTTCAAGACTTTTATAATCAATTTGAGACAAAACATTCCAAAAATACTTATTTTGAAGTATATTTGGTTTAATTTTTGATAACATAAATAGAGTTCAAAATCTAACCAATTTGTAGTTGAATTCGTTAATTCCCTACTTTGTTGCTATTGTTGAATCATAAAGAATTTCGAGAGTCTTGACTCGAGTTAATCTCTAATATTTAGTGTATTTACACAATAAAACAATTGGGTTAACGGTTTAAAGATATAAATACGGATCTTGTATTACAATAATAAAAGTAAAAGCTCTTATCAAAAGTTATTCAAAACTATTCATATATAATATTAATATGTATTTGAAAACTTTCTATTACTCTATATTAAAAAAATAATAAATTACTAAAATAATACCCAAAAGAAGTACTTATCTTAATGTTTAGCAATAATAATGAGAAAACTTAATGTAAATGACATTAAATGACTAAATAATTAATAATAAAAATAAATAAAACTTTTTTTAAATCCAAAGGTATTTTAGTACTTATTTGTTCACAATTCTCATCATTAATAGTAAGACAAAAGTAATGGACTTTCGACAGCAAAGCAATAAACTGAGTATCGAATCGTATTTTAATTACAAGGACTTGTAATTTATGAGTGAATTTCTAGTGTTAAATATTGAAAGAGAGAAAAATAGACGACAAGTTGCTATAGAAAGATAAGATGTAAATATAAAATAAAAAGTTGGTACATATAATTCAGTTATCATAAGAATTTTTTATGCGACTAAGCTTTTTACGATATGTGTGATAGTTATTACCTGATATACAGTACTTGGGAACGACACGTATTCAACTTGTTTGAGAGCTTATATACAATTCTTTAACTTATTGTTTGCAATTGTTTTACTTAAATAGAAGAAATATATACCTCTAGTGTTGAGAATGCGATTGCTTTTTATTACTAATTCGATGCAATCCTATACAACACATACATAACTTGTCTTCTTATCTCATTCTTTGTCGCATTTTCTGGTTCACTACTTCATTGTCGGCGTTCAGTTTAAGTTATGCTCTCCTTCTCTAAAGTCGAACCAATTTATTATTAAAGACAAGTCAAGAAAAGAAATCATTTAAAAGTTAACTCATAAGAAAAGTTGACATTTAAAGTTTAAATGCTTTAAAAGTTAGTAAACTTTAGTCGCATTGATGATAAAACGCCAAACTTTTAAGGTATAGAAACAGATGGACTGATGCTATGCTTAACGTATTTATGTCTGAATCGAAGAGATCAATGGATTGAAGAGAGTTTAAGACAGTTTAAGACAGTTTAAGACAAGTTTTGATCCGTCAAGAGAGCTTATCCGTAGACAGTTGATCCTTTAAAAAAGTGTCATGGAGTTGCTCTCTTTATGGTAAAGCTTAAAATAATCAATCAATTCTCAAACCACTCTTTCATACATCCATTCTATTCAAGAGGTAATACTTGTGAGTATTTGTCAATGTCTGCAATCTATTCATATATTTATTTATCATAAAATTTGATAAATTTTAAGTATTAAATAAAGTTAAATCGATTAATAGTTTATAATACTTTACAATACTTTTATTTTTTTTAAAGAAAAAAACAGTTAAATAAATGCTAACAATTAATTTATTTTAAATATAGAAATTGAAAGTGTTATGAAAATGATAAGTAAATACTTAGAGTAAAATGTTTTTAAAGTAATTATTTATAAACCTTATAGTAATTCATTGAAAAACGTTGAAAATTAAAAAAATTCAAACAAAAATTAATGAAATTTTTATAGTTAAGTAGTGCTATACTATTAACTATTATTATCGGTAAAAATATTATTATACAAAATAAAAGACCGGATTAATGGTTCTATTTTAAGATATGATGACTAATAGTTTTAAGAATTGAGTGCATATAAAGATAATTATAGAATAAGTCATTTATTAAAAAGGAGATCATATATCAAATTCATATCGAAGTAAAGATGAGATAAAATTTTTGGTAGTTTTCAATTTATTAATGAATAATAATAATAATAACTAATGAGAAGTTAATATAAAAGACTTTAACATAAATATTAATGAAGACTATAGTCTAGACCCGAGACTATGGCCCGAACGCGCTCTAATAGGGCCTCATTATCCCGACCCTTCTCTTTGGTCAACTTGGAGTGCAATTGAATCATATAATCGTCGATATTATCCAGATTTGGTGTTTCACCACTGCCTGGAATTGCGATTCCAGCAAAACTACGCGATAAGACAGTGCGTAAGTGTGTTAAATGTTGATTAAGTGCCGCGTTATTGTTCTTTTGCTGAACTGACTCCACCTCAAGCTTATCGATGGCAGACTTCATATTATCGATATGTTTAGAGAGTATTGCGTTCTGCTCTTCATATTCTGTGTTCAATTTCCTCAATTGACGCAATTCTTGTTCTCGAAGTTTGTTGTGATCCAGAAATTCTTCTGTAAAAATCGGTAAATCCAGAGTCGATGGGTTTGTCTCCATTTGAAACGATTCCATTTCATTATCTTCTGTCAGCCCTGAAGACGCTTAAAAACAGAACAATATAAAGATTTGGTTCAAATGAATATCATATGAAATAAGAATTTTATTGTATTGTAAATCATAAAATGTTATTATTATTCCTAATAATGCAATAGTTGTATAGTATTTTGTAATTTATTTTTGTAACCTTTTATTTAATGTGCAAAAACTGTTATTATCTTCAGCTGTCATATGAATCATTGGGTATATAAATAAGAAGAACACCTTTGAAATAAACGCTAAATACTATTTATCTTATCTGAGACTTAACTATATTTCCTGAAGTGAAGCCATTCTATGAGTATTAAACTCATGAATATTTCTGCTGCAAAGCTCTCTATTCTTCACAACACTTGCCTTAAGCTTACGAAACATTGATAGCAAAACGTATTTTAGTTTATTCGCTATCAATACTATTTGTATATCTATAAGCATTTCCTTTCCTTTTGCATTATAAATGTAGAAAAGGTTAACAATTATTTCAATATTTTTTTCAGTCGGAATTCAGTGATAAAACAGGAATTATATGAATCATTGGTTACGTTATGGTTCAGTTATGGTTCAGTTATTGCTTTCATATTACAAATTATACTATTTTTAACTTAATTGGACTATAGGTTAAAAAAAGAATCACATTTTAAATTGTCTCAAAAAATTAATCCAAGTTTTCTATAACTTTAAAATAATTGAATATTTTAAAGATAATGCAAAACATTAATAAATAATTGAATGAGTATTACAAGTGTGAGAATCAGGTAATTGACTGATTGTTCAGCGAAAACAATTAGACCTAAAAGTAATGATATTTTCAAATACCGCATAAATTGCTAAAAATATGAGTTAATTATTTTGTTAACAAAACTATAAATAAAATTGAAAATAAATAGTAAAAAACGCATAACTAAGTAAAAATCTTTTTAAACACATATTCTTTAAAATTAGAATAAATGCGATATAAATAGACTTAAAAAGAGATAAAATTGATAAGAGTTTGTGTTACCATTGATGTGATCATTAGTGCCATTATTAGAGAGTTTGTGATTACTTTCTTTACTATTTTTGTTAGACTTCTCTCTCATTAGTTTTTGTTTCTGAACGAACTCCTGATAGGCTTCAGTTCGTTGATATTCTTGTAATTCTTTTAAATACTTCTCCTTTGCTTTCTCTGCTTCGTCCAAATACTGCTTCTTCTGTTCCGCCGGTAATGAACTCCACTCTGAGGCCAATAATTTGGTGATTTCAGCGAAAGAGAGGTCAGAATTGGATGCTTTGACTCGATCTCTGTGTGCGTTCAGGAACCGCACGTATCCGTTGAGAGGCATTCGGGGGGCGTTCGCGTCACGCACTGGTCGTGTCCTCCGCTGTCGTTTGGCCACCACTTTGTCGCCCGTTTTGTTGCTGTCCGACAATAGACGCTTAGATGTCGACGATTTGCGTTTCTGTTTACATACAATTCATTTCGATTTCAATTTATTTAATTAATCTTTACTTTAAACACATTTTCATTATATATTAGTTTTGTTTGACGTCAACAACAAATCTGTTTTAACTCTAATTTGTTTAATAATTAGTTTTTCTCAAAACATATTTATTTTATTAATTAAATCAAACAAATCTTTATTACAACCAATACTCACATCATTTTCAGGCATTTCATTGAATTCTTCGTTAAAATCGTATTCATTATTGTTCGGCATTTCTTGTTATTTGTGTTTTAAATCAAATTCAACTGTAATTTAATTAAATTAATAGAAAGTTATTCTAATTCTTTAATTCCTTTATTAGTCTATTGAACACAATAACAAAAACTGAAACCAATTCTCACACAAATTACGTAAACATTAAACTTAAGCCCATTTACAAACATTTGAAAAAGTTATGAAAAAGCAATTAATGAAAAGTAGCATTACTTTAAATTTGGTATAAATTTAGTATTAAATTTAGCATTAAATTTAGTGTTTTCAGAGAAGATTTAGTAAATTTTTCTTAGAAGATATATATTACAAATAAAAGTGTTCAAAGTTTTTTTCAACATTACTGTATTCGGAAATAATTAGAAAAAATTACATTTTTGAGTTGAATTATGGCTAATAAGACACTAGATTTAGGGGAACATAACATTCAAGAATGAGAAAAGAGTTTTAACGTTTTCTGTATTTTTATAGTTTATACTAAATTTAACTAAAGGACGGTTCAAGTTCTGTGCGAGACCTGTGCCTAATTCACACATCTTTTTAAAACTTTTATTAGACTGTTATTAGATAGTAGACTAAAAATGAGTGATAGAGTTATCTACAGCTACAAACTTAAACTAAACTAAAAACAACTAAACTAAACGGGAATCGTACGATTTGCTAACAGACAATTTGCTGACACGACATTTTGCTGACACGACAATTTGCTGATACGAATTTTCAACCCCTTCCTATACCCTAGTTGGATAAATCTTTTTTTCATTCTATGTGTTTTTTTACGTAGAATCTGAATCTGGTCTTGCTTTTTAAGCTTTCGGAGTGTAAAATACCATAATTTCAAT
>JAUJYT010000894.1:0-14409 GCA_033996565.1 Nanhermannia nana
AAGCAATCATTAGCTAAAAGTATTGCATTTATGTCTAATGTACTAAATTATGTAAATTATTGTAATTATTATTGAATTTAAATACAATTACAATACAATAGGTTTACAATAAAATTATTGAAAAATAAATAACAAATTTATAAGGTTTTGGAAACTTTCTTCTGTCAAATATTCAGAAATAAAATAACTTACAATCAAAACAAAACATTTTTCTAACAAAACTACATTATATTGTTATGTTTGGTCGATATGAGAGCCTTAAGTTACTATTTTGCGGTAATAGCTTAACATTATTTCATGAAACATGTTTTTGTTCATATCAAGTATGGTTAAGTCGTTAGTTTTGTATTGGTTTGGTTTCAGAAATCTCTATTCTGCCGTATATTTCATGTTCTCCGACTCCTATCCGACAAACTGCTCACGTCTTAGTTGTATTGTTTCACAAAAAGGGAGCAAAAAAGACTCGGGAAATGAGTGTTAGGAAGAACTGAGAGCAGTCGAATGTCATTTGAAATATAAGAGGGCTCAGAGTCTATTGTATGGCGATTAAGCTTTGGCAGTCGTCCTTACTTTTCATTGCACTTTCACATAAAACCGTGTTCTTCATAATTCAATGGGATTATGGTTACACCAAATTTAGCTGAAGACTAATATTATCGTCTTTCTTACGTGACATGAAGATGTGAGATAATACCAAACATGTTAGTCTTCACGTAATACACAAAAGTGAAGAAACAAAAAATTATCTAAATTAACAACTCTGTGAACTCATATCAAATGAATCCCATTTTCTGCTAATTTTAAGCAAATTATTAGTTCTTTTGTTTCGGTTTCGGTTAAGATGTTCTTTGTTTTTATCAATTCATTTGATTTTATTTAAGTAGATATTAATTAGTAATAAAAAGTTGATTAGATTTGATCATAATTTCCTTTATATTTTTGCGACACTACTTCTATTGTGTCTTTTGTTCTCCAGTTTACCACTGATGGACTAACGAACCGAATACAAGCGATGGATGCCTTAATTGACGCACAATTTTTCCGGTATTACTATAACTATAGAGAGTATCTTATGAGTTATAAGTTAGTTGAGCGCCATAGGGGTTATGTGATTCTCACCGGAAAATAACTTAAGTAGGGTTCCAATTGCAACAATTGTTCAATGCTTTGCAAAAAAGTCGACCATTAGAAAAGTTTGATTTGACTTGAAAGTGAAACTCGAAAGAAACTGACTAATGATATGGAATAAAATGGCTTAATTAGGCGAAACACATGAATTTGCCTGTATTAGCAATAAATGAATGGATTTGTGGCGCAGCATAGCTTTCTCTGTTTTATAGTGATTTTTTAACTAACTTTTATACATTTTGTACTATTTTTAACATACGTCCCAACATTCAAAGCTATTTACTAAATCGGTATCACTTTCATTATTTTGATGCCACACCAAAATAGCTCAATTAAACGAAAAGATGAGAGCATCTTTTTAATAGCGCCACAATCATTGTCTTTTTCCCGATTTAATTATGAACACATTCTATGAATACTTCATGAGTCAGACAATGAAACTTATGTCTGTCTCAGAAGTAAAGCTAATTCATAAAAATTACTCTCAATGATAAATTCAAATGTTTGTCAATTTAAATTATAGCTTAAATTAATTTTGAAAATAGTGCTAAATATCAATATATTTATGAAAAAATAAACTCAAATTTATGAATTTGAAGCTAATGCACAATAACTTACATCTATAATGAATTAGTGCACAAAATCTCTTATTTTGGACGAATGCATCCCATATTCTGATTATTAAAAATTTTATGGTAATTAAGTTCTAGATTTAAAAGGAAAACTTTACAAAAATAAAATTTATAAAATAGTGCAAACATTAAAAATATTCGAGACATTGTGCAGATGTTTTCTCAATAGCTGTCTGTCTGGTGTATAGCTATAAGTTATAGCATATTTAGACTATTTATATAACATTTTGTGTCTTACGATAAGTTTTCTATTCGTCTCATATCAATTAAATTATGACCAACATATCAGTTACACTTTAAACACTTGGTATTTATTGTGAAAAACAGAACTCAAATAGTTATGATTCCAAAATCTAATAGCGCGTGAGTTAACTCTGTTAAGTCTGAGCAGAACAGCCTCAACATTGGCAAAAATTTAATAAATTTAGAATAAATCAAAATTTGATACTTATTATTGAATCTCTGGATAGTAAGTATAAAATGTAACTTAATGTAACTTAATTTAACCTTTAGCCTTTAAACTGTAGACATATAGGAAGCGCGCGACAACTTACACTTGAAAGTGTCAGTGAAATAGCTTTCATATAAACAACATGTCAAACATTATGGTTTAATCAATAAACTTTTTAAACATTGTAATTTAATTGCCTTTATATAGTATAATACATTAATTATTAACAACAAACCAATAACAGAATATTATGTCAGACTCTATTGTCATTTTACAGCAAAGGTTATGAGTAAAGCGTAACTTTCATGTGAGTTAACCCGATACTGCACAACAAAATAATATTAACTATTTTTCAATATGAACAATATTACCACCACATCAATTATATGTTGTTTTGATTTTTACAATTATTTAATTTTTTTACAATTTACTATTTTTATCATTATTATAATGACTTAATGAATGATTTGGACGATTGACATAAATTTGATGCCTTAACGCGATCTAAATATTGAATAATTCATAAAAGTTTCATTAGACTAAAGAACATAACACTAACTTTTAAGATAAAACTTTAAATAATAAAATACACTCAAATAATAGACATTTGATTTTAAAATATGGATCAACTAGTGATGGATATGAGAAAAACGTATTAAGTTTAAGTTCACATCAATGAAATTTTTACTCACATTAACTTAAATATAAAGCTCTACTGCTATGGCATTAATATAAATATACAAGTGATTTAAAAATTGTATACCATAATGATGTGACAGACACAACGGTGATGTTGGCTAATGAATTGAAAGATTAAAGAAGAGTTTGAGAAAAGGTTTCAATATTGGTGAAGTGTTTGTTATGATAGCATTGTTTAGATATATATATTTAGACGCATTAAACAAAAGAAAGTCTTATGATTTAGTTGGTTGACAGTCATAAAGTCACAAATAAAACTCTGGTGAAGACGGTGTACTACTGGCTGCAGCACTTGACACGCTTGACAGAGAACGAGAACAATCGGGATGATTGCTGTTATGGTTGTTATTGGGTGTGTTGTTACTGACAATTTGCTGACTTGAAGCACTCTGTGGTATAATACCTGCTGAGGTTCTTACAAGAGTGAGTTGTTCGCGATAAAACTCTCTTTCTTGACACACTTTGTCATAAGCAACTCTTACTTTGTCATATGCTATCCTAAGTTTGTCATATTCGACTCGAAACTTGTCAAATTCAACTCTGATTCTTCCGATCTCACTTTGTTGAATTCGCAGCTTCGCCTCTAAATCATGTCTTTGAGCCAGTCTTTTGGTCCTACAGTTTTGTGCATAGCCTCTATTCTTTAGAGTTCGCCTTTTTTGCTTCATTCTTACCACCTCTTCGCGGGGGAATCCGTGCAGTTTTTTATTAAGCTCTCTAACTGTCAGATGAATTAGTTGTTCGTCATTTAATAAATCATTTTTTGATCCAATATTTGAATAATCGAGATCACAATCAGTATTGTGACCACTAATGCCATGGCTATGAAATGAGTGATGAGAACTTGAATTATGACTGTGTCCATTATGTCCACTGTGTAACTGAGGCGCGTGATGTGTATGTTGTTGCTGCTGCTGATGCTGTGATGGGTGCATATCGTTTGCAATTGAATTATTAACTAGATTTGCATTAACCATACTGTGCATCAATCGGGTGTGCATTCCATTTGTTGCAGAATTAATATGAGAATTACTGTGATTTGACTGCATGTCTACATATTCGCGTCTAATATTAGGCGAAAGCCACGGACTATCCATTTCTGGGCCACACTGAGGTCTCAAATCAAGAGGTCCGTCTTGGCTGCCAAGAACCCCATTAGAGCCGCCATAACGCAGTTGTGCCGTAAGCCAAGACATAGACATGCCGTTTGTATCATCCAATAGGCCACTGTGTTTGTTACAGGTCTCGATTGCTGCCTGACCTATGTTAGGACTCGACATATTGCTGGCAGAAACGGGTGCAAAAGCAGGCGAAGGAGGCAAAGAATTACCAGCGCCTGAAGGAGAGCTCGTATTTGGTGGAGTGCCCGGTGTATTGGCCGCTAAAGCAATCTGTTGTTTTCTATGGTCAGGCAAACCCCCATTCATTTGTGATGATTGGTTAGTCATAACACCGTGAACTAGTCTTAACTGTTGATCGTTTTGGCAATTTTGAGGCGCATTAATGTTCACACTGTTGTCATTTATTTGACGATTATTGTGCAGAACAACATTCGCGGCAGCGATTTTCGCTGTTTCTAGTTTTACCACTTCTTCGAGGTGTTCGAGGTCTAGACTCGAGAGGTCGTGAACATAATCCTCGGTTGACATGGCGCCTGACTCGGAGTCCATGATTGCCAAGGATGGGTACAAAACACTTAACACTGTTGCTTATTTGCTCAACACTACACTCAATAAAGCCTTTCAAATATTTTCTCTATTATTATATATTACAATATTCGTGTTTAGCTCTTTCTCAAGTGATTAAAGCCAATTGTTTTGCATTTTACTCTTTTGTAATGATTCTGATCCCAGTTTAATGACAGTCAGAAGAAGTGCACTGCAAAAGAAAAGTTTTGCATCAAAATAGCCGGCCTTGAAATGCAATTTACTGGAGATGCTCACTATCGCAGCGCACGGTCTCAAACAAGTGAACTTAAGAGATGAAGAGTCAGGCAGTTTTACAAGCATTACAGGCCTGTTTCAGAATAAGAGAAACGATGTGGAGGAGAATGAGACGAAAAGAAAGAGTAGAAACTCATACTAAAGCTTACAGTTTAGAATACTGTAGTCGTACAGCTCACTGAGTACTAACACTATTCTCCCAATAGGTTAGGTTTGCCGTCTGGCAGTCAACCTAAACCGCAAGTATAGGGTTGACTGCATGGATGCTAAAACGGTGCTACATATGAGAGTTCGGTAGTAGAAAGAGAAAATTGAAGAAACGGTTCAGCAACTGATATGTTTGATGCGTTCACTTATCAAGAAACAGGCCGTTCGCTTCAAATTATGATTACTGCTCTATTTTTCTCAATATCGTCTCATCTCTACCTATTTACAGCCTTTGCCACATGTTTCACACTTTTATATCAGTTAAATATTTAAATAAATTCTATAATAAACCAAATCGTCTTTCACTGGTTATAAACAATAAAAGTCAAATTTATCTCTTAAGGAGAAAGAATTTAATCGAAAATTTAAAGGTTTCAAAATTTTGACGCTAAAAGTGAATCTGATCGGGATTTTTAAAGGTTCATAAAACAGGTTCACTGCTGTGGCAGAAAACTTATGATTTTAGCACTTCTTGGGTTTTCAAGCGATATCACAAGCTTTATCTTCAATATTCTATTGATCCCTTGTTTCGCCGATATGGGCAGGGAGTAGATTCTCAATTCAGGGCTCACTTGAGTGAACTGCCGATATAAATCAGTCAAACGATGAAAAATATTGGAATTGTTTTCCCAGTTCTTTAAGCATAAGTTATCTTTGAGTCGACGAGTTTCACTTTTCATTCACGCCGAGTAATACTTAATTTATTTATAATGTTATTAAATGATAAAATTAGGACTTTGTTTCAGAGTTAGCTCTTTGTTAACTGTTGTATAAGATTTCTTTAATCTTAAGCACTATACAGCTTAACTACGATTTTATGTTTATTCGATAGTATATTCAATTGAGATAAAAATAGGATATGTTTTCATTTTTCTTCCTGTTGTCTTTTTTATCTCTATTTAATTTAGATATTCTATCAATAATTGTTTTAATAATTATAAATTTGTTACTTTTATCTTATAAATTGCAATTAAAATTAAAGAATTTAATTCAAACAGATTTTAAAAACTTTCTCTCAAGCAATTAATTTTACCAAATGATTAAATGAACAGTAATTAAGCTAATAAACCAAAATGTATTATAAGAATAATTAAGAAAATTAAGTTTAATTATATCTTTACCTCATTGTCAGAAGTTTGAAAGATGAAGAGCTGGCAAAAGATGAAAATATTAGTTGTTTGGCGTATACACTGAATGAAAATTAAGTCTTTAGAGTGATAGCGGAGTGTATGAGTGATGGAATCGAAGTGAACGAGTTAGCGCTGGAGAGATAGGAGAGAGTCAAAAATGTTGGGTAGTTGTGGTTGTTGTCGGTTTACTAAAAAAATGAAATGAGCATAAAGTTAGTTTTCATTTTGGGATCAGTCCAAAGACAGTTTTTTAAAAAGTCAAGTTTTTCATCACAAATTCATAGCATATATCACTCCCTGTTTAACTAAAGTGAAGTTTACACTTTCTCGAGTGCTCACTAGACTCAGTCCCTTCACGAGAAGCAGCGTAAGAGAGAGTCAGAGGGAAGTCAGCGTAAGAGAGAGTCTCAGAGAAGTCAGCGTAAGAGAGAGTCAGAGAATAAGAATGAAAAGTATGAAAGAAAGAGAGACCGAAATGAGTTGTTGGGTGAAAAAGATTTTAGCAGTAAGTTTGCTGGGGTCAGCACTAGATATGAAGGAATACGATATGTTTCGGTTGGACGCCACTCCTCTCTCTAATCGAACTCAATTTTGCATTGGGCCAAAAGTGAAAACTATGAAATAAATTTAGGAAAGCTTTCTATTTCTTACGTTTTTATATGAGCTCAACAGTATCGGTACAGAACTTATGCGACTGACGACGAAAGTAGAGCAATACTAAAGCTGTAGTTCAATATTACAAAACTTTAAATCCTACTGATTCACCCCAGCTCTCACTCTTCGACTTTTACACTGTGTTGGGGTCGCACTAACTGACAGAAGCGGCACTTGTCTTAATGAAAACCGAACTGAAAAAGGACAATATCGAAGATATTAGTTGAGGGACTTAACTAAAGATGTGACGTCTCATCTGTGGGTTGGATCTTAGGCTTTTTGCATGTGAATTGTTCCATCACTAACTCATTCATTAATACATCTTATTATCAGTTTAATACCAAAAAAAGCAGAGATGATAACTATGCAAAAGTTACAAAGTGATAAAACTCAGGTACAAGTAATCTATGTTAAAATGCAAAGTACTTCAAGGGTTTATTTAGATATGATTTATATTAAGTCTTGTGAAATACACTCGAAAATTATAATTATTATAAAATATTAAAAATTTTGATAAAAATATCGATTACTGGCATTAAAAAGTATTCAATTTCGAGTTATGTATATGTAATTCTTGATTAATTGTTTGCAATTAATTGACTTAATTTAATGCATAAACAGATTTACTTTTCTTCACTTTTATGAAGAATTCTAAGTAAAGATAAAAAAGGGCACAGGTTTACAGATTTCGAATGAAAGTTTTAATGAATTATAATAATTTAGATAGAATTCACGTTTTTTCATAAGATAAATGTATTTGCATTACTTCAATGATAGCACTCATATGATGTTTGTTGAAATAAGCATACATTGTATTCAATGACAAAGATAGTGCTGAGAAAAATTCATCATTTCATAACTGATTCCCGTTTGTTATGAATTCGTTTTACTGAATATTTAATTCTATACTGAAGAGAGTTGTATACTTAACATACAACTATTGGATTTTTTTAATTATTAAAATTAGTTATTGAATAAGTATTTTGGAAAATTTGTTGTATTTTGTGTCTGATCACCAGATATATGTTTATGTTCACAAATTGGCTGTTAATACAGGTATTTGCAGAATGTAAACATTTATGATGAATCTCTGTTACAGTAAACGATTTATGATGCATTGATTTGTTCACTATAAACAGGATATACTGTATTATTGAAAGTTTTGTTTCCAAAATATTGAAACAGAATACAGAATGAGTAGATATGCGAATCTGAAGGAAAGGCATAAGAATTTAGCATTAATAGCCAGCGGTGACTATGACTCTGACCAAAGGCATAATATGGTAAAAACGGCAAAGTTAGGGTCAAACGTAATACGTTGAGAGGGAGCGAAACATTATAGATAACTATTTTCAAGATGAATGCATTTTTCAATAAATTCCGTCATTCAACATACCATTTGACGGATTTGTTGAAGCAAATAAAAAACATTATAAAAGGTCATCGCATTTCACTGCGCTATGCGTTACATTATACACATCGACAACAGAACAGTGTACAAGAGAATAGTGTATAACAGCATATGAGTATAATAAAAATTATGCGCTCACTCGCTCAAAGTATGGCCACTCATTCTTCCTAAAGAATTCCCTCCCCCTCCCCTCCCTCTCCCCTCTGAGACTTGTAGGCGCTTAACTGTAAAAACTTTTAAGTCTTACACATAAACACAATAGTTTAGTTATACGTATGGTATATAATACTCGTCAGTACTATTTGGTCACTTGTGTTCAAAAACATAAACTCACTATTTTTACGATATATGTGCAACAGGAACACTGTCTTCATATCTGAATCACTCGTCGCTCTTCTCTTTTCTCCTCTATTCCAAACTTCTGTCTCTTTTATTCTATTATACAGTACCAGAATATAAGACAAGACTATATATATAACTCTCTATTATCACAACTGAATCAAACGCAAGTCTGACGGTCCGAAAACAAATCGCGAACAACAGGCTATAAAAATTCACTTTATATAAAACATCGATTATTTTACAGTACTGTATAGTATTATCTTATCATTACTAAGAGTTATTGATTTTATAGGTTAAGAAAGTGTTTAAATAAGTGAAGCTTTTAATCAAATTTAAATATAATGCTAACAAAAATGTTTTATTTTGGTTCACTTTCAGTGAAGCGATCATACAATTACTCTTTTATCTCAAATTCACGTAAATCATAGTTTTCCACAGTATTCTCTCTATTCTCTTATGCAGGTTGTTGTGCTGCCAACTCTAACTCCATGTAACTAACTTTAAAGCATCACTAATAGGCTGACATCAAAACTAGCAATTGTGCTCTTAGAGCCTGCAATGGATCACAGGTCCAAAGATGCAAAATGAATACATAAACAAAGCAAAGCAAGTCCTTTCCAGGTGAGAAAAATCAGGTTTGAAGAATCGAAAGCAAAACAACTTAAAACATTTGACAGAAAGCAGCAGAGGAAAGGAGCAGAAAGTGTGCAGAACTACTGAGAAGCATAACATTCATACTGGAGTAGAAAAGTTTGCAACATTGAGCAAAGAAAGCTGAGCCTTATATTTCGGATGAATGGATTTGAAAGTTCTTCTGCTCATCTTTACACAAACGGGAGAACAACTCTAAAGTGCAAAATGAAAATGAGAGACAGCCAGAGAGAGAGAGAGAGAGAGAGAGAGAGAGAGAGAGAGGAGAGGGAGAGAGATAGAAGAGAGAGATTGAAATAAGTTCCTCTCAATATATAAGTTTTTGCATAAATTATAGTGAGGGCCGCTCTACTATCCATAAAACTGTCTCAATCGAAAGCGAATGCAGTATTTATTCTTTTTTGCTCTGTTTTCACGTTCAATTTGTTCTTACATGAACCACCACTTTTGAAACCGGGGTAGTATAAAAACAAAGAAAAGTTTAGATTTTTTACCCATTTCTAAAGTAATGCACACTTCTTCCTCTCTTTTCTTTGAATTGGAATCCTGTCTCACTTCACCCAATTATATGATAAAGCCCTCAAAGATTTAAAAACTTTAGAATATTTAGAGTTAAAAATAATGAATAATACAAATTGAGAATTAAATGTTATATTATATTTAATTGGGTTTGAAAAGATTTGAATGGAATGTAAAATAGTGTCAAATAATTGGTAGAATGAGATATATTAGCGGCAAACTATCTCTTAAAAGAGTTATCCGCCGTTCAGTGTTTACCTTAGCTGAATGTGATCTCTTCATGCAAATTGAAGCGCCACTCTTCACATGTGTGATTTAATGGTTATGGTCTAACTTCTTTTGATAGTTATTGCTGTAATAATATGATTTCATTTTGATTCGCATTTTTCTGGTGTAGGATAAGTCGGGAATTGCTGAGTTAGTGCTAATAACATGTAAATATATTAGTACTTTAACTGTTGTAATAGTTTGGCGGTATTCTAGTCAAAGAATGAAGTGTTTGTCCAATTTATGTCAAACTAAATACTGGTTTAAATGCCACAGAATGTGTCTCAAACACTTCAATTTATGACCCTCAGCGCTTCTTATCCCATGTGTACACCCTTTTAAATTTGTGTAAAATAAGATCACTGTCAAAAAAGCCTGCATTTCATTAGTTCATCGCATCATTCCTTATGCGCTCTCTCTATCCTCTCTTTTTGGACATCAATCCTGAACTGATTTTATCGCTAACTATGAAAAAAGCCTAAATTCTAAACATTTTTGTTATCCCTATTTTCTCAGTGTTCGCAAAGACAACATTTTTGGAAAACATTCTTCATAACGAACCTCAAACCTCTTGGTATTCTTTTTTATGGATAAATTGTAAGAAATCATCCGAAGAAAACACATTAAAGTCATATATGAATGCAAAAAAGGAGACAACTGAATGTTAGCACAAGAATACAAACTTAGTATACTATCGCTTTCCTCCAAATCTAAAAACAAACTTTTTATCTTTTTAAAAATTTTCAAAGAACTCGAAGAACATCGAGTAAAGGGTATTAAATTACCTAAAAGATGAAGGCTTTAAGGGATGTCAATCGCGTGATATAAGCGATATATAGATAAAAGTTTTAATCAGTAATAAAATTTGGCATCACTTCCTGGCTAAAGGGCTGAGCAGGAAGAGCACATGGAAGAGCACATAACACGACATAACTTACTCTATAATATATTTAAAAATATCAGAGTGTGTGTCGGTCTGTATTTGAGTTCTATGAATATTTAATTTTTTAATGACTATCGATTTCTCAAATCAGTTATATGTATAATATATAAAATCGTTTTCATGGCTTGTAAGACATATTAGGCAGACATACATATCTATGGATGGTATGCATACACCACCACCTGTCACATGCAAAACTTTGTATATGTTATATAATAAAGGAAAAAGAAAGCGACAAACACTAATACGAGTGCATACGAGTGCCAGTACCTCAATATTCAATATAAGGCTAAATGAATATGAAAATATGTGAAAAAATCTCTAACTTCTAGTGCTGTCGTACATAAAATCAATAGCATATGTATGAATTCATAGTTTAGTGTGAAAGCCTGCATAAGTCGAGAGCTTGAAAAATATTATGTTATATTAGAGTTTGCCCTTTAAGTGTATGCCTAAAAGTCGACCTGTTATTACTTTTCCCAAAAGGCCAATCGACAAGTGAATGCATTACTAATCCATAAATCTTTGAATAATTTTATACTTTCAAATTCGGGCGTTTGCAAAATCGATTGTTTTACATCAAAATAAATATTAAATTTTCTTTAATCATTAATTATAAGCACCCAATATTTCAGTTACAAACTGTTTAAATCATTTTTCTATTCCATTTTATATAAACCGTATTATTATTTTCTCTTAAATTGATATCTCGTTCCCGTAATAACAATCGTTAGCATTGCTCCGAAATAGCCCTACAATACCAGTGCATAAACTTATAAATTTATAACACATACATATAATTCATATAAAATATTCAATTTAGCTTTAAGTGTGTTTTATTGGAACTCAATTTGTAATTTATATTAATGGCTTCCGAATATTGTGAAGTATTGTTCAAAATATCAATCAAATCAAGTCCTTTATATAACTTATCATTTTTTATATAAAAAAATTATGTGCATTAATAATTTATTTGCATTGGTCACGTTTCTTACTATTAAAGAATAAGGTTAAGCGATAATTATAGATCAAAAATGTCAAAAATTATTTTGTGCCAGAATAAAGTGAAAAAATAATAAATATATAAACCAATAATTTATTATAAAAATTCATGCGATTATTTTAATGCTCACAAATTTATACTGATGTTAGTCTTATTGATGTTTTGAGTGAAGCCCTGTATCGTAACTTAAATGTCAAATAGAGCAAACATATAGCATACATGTATATATACATATAGCAAACGTATAGCCAAGTAACATTTTCGATATTTTTCACATTTAATATTTCGAAAACGGCTTGACTCAAAAATCAGAATTCCATAGAGGCGTTCATTTCCAATTGATATATAGGCGATAGAGGCTATGGGAAAACTATAAATGTATTTCACAATCTGTGCATGATTTTAAATATAAGAAGATGCCTTTCACAGAAAGGACAGAAGAGGCATATGCGACAACACGCATACAAATGTGCTTTAAAATAAATCTATAAAATGTAAGTTTATCTTTAGCCAAATAATATACTAGACTTTAGCTTTGATTCTCTTTCTCAACACTATTCCAACGAATGCTTTACTGAATATTTTAACGAATGTCAAATTCGGGTGAAAATTGAAAAAATATCGACTAAATAAGTCTTGGTTTTTGTGAAAATTTTATTGACATTAATGAATCTCATTCTTATTCGAGGCATGTTTTCTGCGATAATAGATTTGTCTAACTATGCATTATAATCATTATTTATATTATTATATTATTCTTTTCTCAATTCAAGTTTAATGTTAGTAAATATGATACTTATCTTATCATTAAAAATGATAACAATGTCTAACTCTTAGTTTTCTCAAATACCTGTTGAATAAAAGTATGACAACATTAAAAGTCTACCGGTATTTAAATAATTAAATAAATTCGTAGTTTTTAATGCAATTTTGCTTAATAGTGACAAAACTTATTCTAATTATAGTAATGAAAAGTCTATTTGTGAAGACTCTTTTGGGATGTATTTAATGCACAATAATAATAATGGGATAAGAAAAGGCTTTCTTTAATATGAAGAAAGTGTGCGCAACAAGCAATAGGGCAAACAGACCAGCTTTAAAAGCTGTTTTACAACGCTATATATTATAAGTTAAAAGCGGCGAACACAGGAGCAAATACATCGTAAAGTAGAAGAGTGTAAAAAGTATAGTCAACTTCATTTGCGACTTTCACAACATCATTATACGAATTATTTTCGGTCGCCTACTTCGCAAACAAAATTTATAGCAGTGGTTATAGACTTTGTAGACTTTGTAGACTTCAAAATCAAAGCCTAAAACCAAAATAAAGAGCAAACTAAAGGACTTAAAAAATCAACGAATGATTAGATGGAGTCCATAGACGTCAATGTCCGGAAGTAATGAAGAGAATTATGTATAAGAGGGTGTTTTCCGTCTATTTCTTTACATATCTTGCGCTGACAGTAAAGCAAACTTTGTTCCAATGCTTCTTTACAAACAGTATTCATTGAAAGAGTGACTATTACTTACACCAGTCGGTGAAATATATACTGTCAAAGTGACGAATTCGGTCGCACTAAACACTTGACATATGTAAAAGCAAAGCAATTGCTCCAAAGTGATGAATATTACACCAAAATGAGTCTTACTGTAAAACTAACTCTATTTATGTCAATTCCAAGAGTTTAGGACTCTCTGTCTCTCTCATAAATGCATTTGATTCCTATCCTCTCTGTTTTGAAAAAATCTTTCTTTTAAATAATAATCTGTTAAAAGTTTAACTCATTATATTAAAAGACAACCATAAAAATTCTTCACAGAAAATTACATTACGAAATAGCAATGCAGTGACAGTACTCCAAATGTCTTGTATAGTGTGCTTGTGTGAGGTATTATATTACACCACAAGTGCATCAGATTCTCTATTTAATTAGACAGTTAATTATTTAATTATTTAAGATTTCAATTATTCTGAAAAAGGAGTTATTTCATGGATTTATTGCTTTGCGTCAAAATTACTTATATTTTAATTGAGTTAATTGAAAATTAATATTACTTCTAACCGACTTATAATTAAAATATGAATTGTATTTCCTTATTATTTCAAATAAGTTACTTCAATAACACATTAGATGAGCTTATGTCAGCATCAAGTTTTCAAAATCTCTTGGGCTGTCTGCTCATTAGTCTATGTCAGTCCATATAATTTATTTTTTATTAATTCCTCTCTCAGAACACCACCAGAACTGTCGACTGTTTTTTTCAGTCAATTATTAAGTGTTTGCAATCAAATTGTTAAATAAAAAAATTAATTTAAACTTTAAATATATTAATTAATCACTTAAAAAGGTATTGAAAATAGATATTTAAATGGCGATAAAAGATTTGATTCCGTTGAAAAATCATTTCAGTACTTAAGAGATTTTGTT
>JAUJYT010000895.1:0-14392 GCA_033996565.1 Nanhermannia nana
ATTAAAGAAAAAACCGTCTCTGAGCTAACATTATATTTATGTATGTAATTCAGAAAAGTTATGCTAATATAACTTGAAAGGATAAACATATTGAAGAATAAATTTATATTATTCGTATAGAAAGTTATATCTTTAGAATTCAATAATCAAAAAGCAAAAAAGCATAAGACAATACATTTTAAAGGAGAAAAGTTTTCAAATTTGTGCAAAATTTTCGCTTTAGAAGAATTATTTTTCTCAGATAAATAAACAAAATTATTTTGAATTGTTAGGGTCGGGATCTTCAATATGAGTTGGGAGGAGTTGTCTAATGTCATTGAAGTGAAAAGTTAAGTGTTTAGGCGGATCGAAATTCACGTTCTGTAGTAGTTTCAGATCTATTCATCTATTAAACGAAAAACAAGACTTCTGTCAAAATTTAATGGCTTTTGATAAAAAAATCCGGATTCAGAGAAATAGGTCTGTTTTTTCCAGGAATTCAGCTTAAATGGGATGATAGAGAAGTTTTAATAGCTTTAATATTAGTAATTATAGCTAAAAAATTTTACTCTTTGGGGTCCAAACATAATGCAGTGATTAAATTGAAGATTTTCTATTATTCATTGAATAATAATGGCTAATATCAAAGCTTTAGATGTTTGATAAACATAATGAGCTTCAATTCAGATCATGAATGTTTCATAAAATAATTATAATATTGAATGCTATCGTGAGAAAAGCATTGTTTCTATGTGAAGGCTTAGCTATTGTTATATAAAGTTATGATAGAGTGATGCGCTAATTGATTAAAAATTAATTGCCTTCTCTCAGAATTGTTAAGTAAACTAATTAAATATCAACTATATATTGAGTGCATTTAGATTTAATACAATAATAATAAAAGCTGTTTTCAACACTCCCTTTAATAAACCCGATTAAATGCAATTACAGGTAATACTGATTGCAAAAATTAATCAAGAATTTCACTAATTGCTAGTCTAGTAATATATGTATTCAGAATAATTATAAACTGAATACATGTTGGATTCAATGTTATTTATTTAATAATTTTGAATCATTTATATAAAAAATTACTTTTTTGAGCTAAACTTGAAGTACAGAATCAGACTTTCGTTAAACTTCAATCGTAAACTTGAAAACTTAAAAAAATAATTTATTCTAAAATTGTTTCAGTTTGAATAAAATACAATTAGGCATTGAATAGCGGAGTGAATGCTCTCTTTATGCAGTTAATCGTTGCCTCTACTAAAATGCGATAAAAATATAACAAACAGAACATTATTAGCTGAACATGAATTAGTTCATAAATTTTTGTGCCCTCACTTGTTATTACATAGGACTGGAATAAAAAAAATTCATTGCAATATTCTATGCACAATAGACTTCTCTTACTATTAGATAATGCAATGAAAATGACTCTTTTTGGTATTCACAGAAAAAAATGTTAATAAATGTAATGTAGTTTTACTCATATAGTAAAGAATATTCTTGTATAACAGGCAGTGCTACAACTTTTATATATGTGATATATATATTCACATTTTCATCAAATATGATTTTTAAGGCATAAAATGTGGAAAAATGATGATTCAAATAAAGATATGCAAAGAGATAACTGACTCTTAGATTTATGAATAGGATTTATTTGATATTTTTACTCCAATTTTTCTCAAACTTTTATTCTTCGCAATAATTCTTTGCAATATTTCTATTTCTGTTAGAAATTTGAAAATTTTTATTATAAAATCAAAACAAGAGTAAAGAAAAGTTTAGCATCGCTTGAGTAAAGAAAGATAGGGGAAGATCATTGCAATTACTGTACAGGGATTGAGTCAAATGTAAAGTCTCGAGCATTTAAGCCATAAACGTATATATCCTGCACCTTTCAACAGAGTCTTATATATTAGGAGACGGCGATCGCCACTCCCAGACGTAGATTCATCAAGATTTGCAGCGCGTTAACTCTTAAATGCCGTTACATTTCGGTATTTTGGCGATGCAGTCATTCAATTGGATGCTATCATAATATTTCTTCTTATACAGCCTTTACTATGCTTAGCATCACCATAACCGCCTTTCAACTTAAAGCTTAGCTCTTGACTAGTGTGTGTTGCTATGCAGAAAGTTTCACAACTAGAAAATATGAAAAATTTTTCATTTTTATTTTTACTATTTCCTCATATTTTATTATACTTAATACACTTTTTTCCTATAAAAAGGTAAATTCACTTTTAATGTTAACTATGGGATAAAATTGTGTTTAAAATAGTTTTTTATTATCCATTTACTGCTTCAAAAAAAAAAAAAATTTTTTTCTATTGCACAGAATATAATTTTTTCCTATAAAAACGGAAAGTTCTGTCCATTGAACTATGGATTTATATATTGAACATTTTATTAATCAGAATTTATCTCATTTCTCTACAAAAATATAATGTATTTCTAGAACGAGAAATAAATTTTGTGGGTTTAGAAAAAAATTATATCAATGATTAATGTAATAAATGCAATGAGCTTTCATTAAAGACAGCAAACTTACGGAAATTTGCCATAAATTCTGGGAACTGCTATTTATTTCCTAATCTCGAGCTAAGACTAACTGCACTGAAACTCAAATTCTTAGCTCTATATCAGTGAGATATTGATCTGTTTTCACTGAAACCCCTCCACCACCCCTTGCCTACATCTTATACACTAAAACGATCGACTTTTCTCTCACTCTCATATCTCACTCCTATACTTCTCTGCATCTAATTCGCGACCCTTTCATTCATTTGAGCTCAAAGTGAGAGAAACACTAACACTAACTCCAACACTAACTTATTTAATCGACTTCTTGTTTCTTCTTATTCTTTCACTCAGAGCAACAAAATTAAGCAAAACAAGTACAACAACTAACACCACAGCCAACAGATCCACAACACCATTATTCAGCCAAATAGTATCAAGTCTGGCACCGATGCCGAGCATATCATCGGTGACACCCATTAAAAATCCAACAATTATTTCAAATCGATTCCCAAGACAAGAGCATCCACTCGGAAAGGTATAACTGGTATAAGTAACTAATTAAAGAAAAAAAGCAAAAAAGGATTACTTCTATTAACAGAAATAGCTATTAACCATTAAGTGGTGCATTAGCGTAAAGGCCTTTAACTATTTTCTATTAGACTAACTATTATTGAGCTTCACTGACTTATCAGACTTTTATGCAGAGCATTAGTTCCACAACAAATCAATTTTTACAAGTTTTTCATTAAAGCCAAGCTCTTAAGTAAATGTACTTTTTTTCTTTACTTAAGGTGAAAGTTATTCTTCAAATAAGTCATCAACAGGAAGAACAGACGCCTTACTTAAAAGTAGACTCTTCTAGAAAACATCTAACACTTTATGACCCGACACTATTATCATCCTATGAGCAAAATCAAAGGCCAACAGCACCAAAGATGTACGCGTTCGACGCAATTGTCACTAGTGGTGGAACTAATTCTAATAATCATTCAATGGTATAGTATTTTGGAGGGATTTCCTTCAGCTAATCATTACCTATCAATCCATTAATTTATTATATATTTATGTAATTCATTCTTGATATTATTATGCAACGCACTCTTTGTTATCAGGAGCTATCGAAGGCAGCCTTACCCGAATTGATCGATGCGGTCATGAATGGCAATGATTCGGTGCTTTTCGCTCTCGGCAAAACAGGTTCGCTTCAATTCACTTCATTGATCATTTTATTTGATTTCACTTTCAGTGCGTGCCTCTATTTTTTCATGCTTTAGACAAAAAACATACTTTCAGTTCACTTCTTCTTCATCTACGCTTTCCATTCCTTAACACAATGTTTATGTTTTAAGGGGAAAAATAAGACAATACCTATTGTTTATTTTTTTCCGATCAGGATCTTTATCGCATAGTTTACTAAATAATAAATTGCACGTCAATTATATGTACTTTATTTCTGATATAATACAGAAAACGTTTATGTAATTATATAGAAGTATAATATATTACCGTAAAATAGTTTCTCAGTTCGCAGAGAAAAGTTCTCACACACTATGAGAAATGTTTTAGCATTAGAAAGATATAGGGAGTAATTGTACAGTAATTGTTACGCAATTTTAAAGCTAAGATCGATTGAATAACTTGCGAGGAAGAATCGTAGCAATTAACTGATTAGTTAATTGTTTGTATGCGTAGATAAATGCCACAAAACTAGATATTGCGAACCAAATCAGAAATTGTGTTTTCCACCAAACATTCATAATGAGACAATCGATCGGTTTGTTTTGTCAATAGAGAGCAAAGAACACTCGTGAGTTAGAAAGAAAAAAGCAGTTGCTTTTACGACAACTTCTTTAAGAGGGAATAAGTTAAATGGTTGTTCTCTATAGTAAATGATTCAGGACCGGGCCGTAGCTCCAAATGGATCGAATATAAGAACATAAATCACTGGTAATAAAAGCAATTGTTTTATTAGATCAGTGGTAGATCTTAATAAATAAGGAAGAAATTGATATAATATAAGCTTATTTTTTATTCATAAGCATAAAGAATGAATAGTTTGAGCAAATTTTGTGTATTTGTCTAATCCCTTATTCAAAAGGAAATGATTTTCCATCTACTTTCCCAGTATAGAAAAAGCACATTTATTTGTTGCCTTTTGATCTTTTTTTCTGGTTGACTGTGTTGTTACAGTAACAGTGTATTACTGTATTATGTTGCAAGTGGTGCACAATTGATGAATTGGTGTCCCGACACTTAATGGATTTCAATGTTACACAATGTCAATGCTTTTCGCAATACTGATATTGCCATGAATGAGAAATGATTGAAATAAGATATTGCCATCAAAATATTATATACACTATAACCTTATTCTATACACTATAACCTTATTCTATACATTATTTCTATTGCTATTTATGTACTCTATAAAGCTAATTATTGCTGGTCTTATTGCAAACCTATATTATTTTTGCTCATTTAATTAGCTTTAATTTACTAGAAATTCTTTCTACAAGAATAAAGTCATATAAAAACCGATGGAATTTTGTATAAAATCGATAAAACTCAGGGAAAGACTCTTTTAGTTTAACAGTACTGAACAGTATAGTCATATTCATGACAGAATGAAATTAAGCTCAACTTTATATCTTATACCGTGTAGTACTGGACAACGATATGGTAGAAATATTTTGATTGTAAAAAATGAGTCTTTCCTTATAATGATTAAAACTTTTAAAATGAATCAGAAATTTGATTACACGAAACAATCATAACAATCATGTTATAAAGTATAGCAATAAATAAGCCCTAATCGCGTAACTGTTGGCATAAACCTAATCGCATAAGACATTGAAAACATGTTCACATATAATATAAATTAAACTCTTGAAACAGTTATATATTTGAATGAAAATTCTCAATGGAAATTAGTTTATAACAAAAATCCTTAGTTGTACGTAAAATAAATTAAAATGATTAATATGTCTGTCAAATATAGTGTTCAATTAATATTCAAATTAGATTTCACACTCCGACCAAATTTGCATTTATATTCGAAATTCTTAATCAAACCGAATTTATAATCTCTATCATAAGTATTATGGGCTCTTTCATGGGCTCAAAAAGAAAAAAGTTTCCAGTTTTGCAGTTTCTCTAAGTTTATAGCACTCGGAAAACTCTTAGACTACCGCTAATAAAAGCTAAAGATAGTGTACAATAAATTACATTAAAACAAGTGGAGCTAAAAGGTTATAAGCCTTCACTATATTTATATATATATAAAAGATGTATATATCTGTACCAGTATTTAATTAATTGAGTGCTTACACTACCAGAAGTACAACAGTCATCAAAATCGCTTCTCTCTATAACATACCATATTTTATTTGACTCATAAAACTTAACCCAGAAATCGTTTTTTATTACTCCCAAATATTTTCACCCATAAAAATGTAATAATAATAATAATATTAAACTGAAAGTTAAAACGCGTTCAATAATTTGACATTACTTTTGGACTTAGAAAGAAAAAGAGTTCAGACACTCGTATGCAAGGTTTAGTTGCACTTAATATATTAAATTTTTTGCACATCCAATATAGTATATGACACGATGATTGATAGTGAACGAAAGTTTGGTCTCATAGAGCAAAACAGAACTAAACAAAACAATATTCCAGTTTAGTTAACAATTGTTTATTCTGGTATATGACCCCATAGGGACCCACGAGACCATGTTGGCCACTGATGGCTTAATGGTGTACGCTATTAATTGGCTCTTCAACGCTCTTAAGGCATCAAAGCGTCGTTTTGCCATCAAATGCACTGCCGCCCAAATAAACCACAATAGTATCACAGATCTTCTCGCACAACATCATTCATCATCATCTCCTACATCATTATCATCGCCTATTTGTTCTGCAGCCAACACAAAATTATTGAAAAGTAATGCAATTTTATCTCAATTGCGTGAGATGTCATGTATTAGTGCTAAGAGAGCGGCCCATTGTCTTGATATTAGCGCTAATTATAATTATACACAAAATGATCAAAACTCGATGCTATTTACTCTTCATCTCTATCAATACAAAATTATTACAACTGCTAACGGAAAAAATACCGGTAAGTCCAGCACAACTACACTATCGATACTTTTTTAATACTTTTTTTTAATGATTATTCAATTTGATGTCAAATAAACTTAAACTTAAACCTATTTATAAAGAATCTTAAGGGTTTTCATGTGTGCTTAAGGTTTACTCGCACAAAGTTAATCCTTCTGTTTGTTTTTTACCTAACATTAAAAATACGAGTAATGTGTTTGTCACAGAATATATAACTTAATTCAACATTGCCTTTGGTGACACTCTCATCAAAAACAGTGACAGAAATATTTTAAGGCAAACTCAGGGCAAACTTAATCCCATAACAATTTAAGAAATATTATATGAAAAATATGACGTGACAACAGTGTCTACTGGTTTACTAACTTATTATTCAAACTTATTGTGTTATTTTTCTGATCATATAATTTTTTCTCTTATGACAACATTTTTGAAGAATATGTCTCTCAATTATGATATTTTCATCTTTTCTTCTTCTTCTTCTTTCTTTCTTTTATCAGTGAATTAAATAGTATTTTTAGAATTTTTTCAATTGAAATTAAATCAAATGCACGAATAGTTATTTCAGTAATTGTGCCATTTGTTGAAGATTGAGTTTAAACCGAAAAGTTGAATAAATGTGTTGAAAATGAAGTGAATCGCGTTTGAGATACGAAATTAAGTTCTCAGGGATTAAAGATCATTACTGAGAAAAAACAGAAACAAGTGATTACAGCATATACTCTGTAGTCTTCACTTGCAATGTATAATATGTTTTTTTCCAGTAATAAACTTAACCTCTAAACCCCTTGAAGTTAATTTTGTGTCAAAAATGCGATTTACTTAATGTTAAAAGACATTTATTTACTTTTTTTAACTGTAAGTATTTATTTTTATGGTTCTGATAAACTTATAGCCTTTGATATCATTGTAAAATATTTAATGACATTTTCGCAATCTTTTGGTTAAACTGTATTTTTAGACTCAATTCTTGAAGAAAAAATTGTTAACTTCATCAAAAATAATAAATTCATTTTGAACGATACTTTTTTCATAAGTCTAATGAATGTGAAATATAAGGCTTTCATAGTATCAGAAGAGTGTGTTTCAAAACAAAATTTCTCCCTCTTTTCTCTTCTAAACTTGATTTAAGTCTTTGAGAAAAGAAAAAGTCTCATTCGTTATGAACAAAATATTTTAAGGAACAAGCTATCGATCGAATTGAAGAGTGTATTACTATATTGTATGTGTAGTTTCGCATATAATACAAGTTAGTTCAATATCGTTCACTTATATGCAATTAAAATAAATCATTTTATTCTTGCATTAAAATAATGATAAAATATTAGGTAATTATTTGGCTCTTATTTTTTTCTTGAAAGTAGAAATTGCTATTATTTTTCATTTGACTGCTTACCTCTTACATTAATAATAGGCCCAAATTAAAGATATATATATTAAAATTGAGCTTTAAATTAGCTCTTTTCAAATGCATGAGAATCTACTTTCCTTTCCTCTCTTTCATTGCTAAGCATAACAAACTAGTAATCAATGTTTCATTTTAGACGTCATGGTTATAGAACTGAAGTGTTTGTTTCAAAAATGAATAATCAATTAAAAACTTAATCGATTGCAGGCATTGAAAATAAACGACTAATGGATTAATGGCATAAAAACATAAAAGCAGATAAACTTTGCTTTAAAACTTTGTAACAAAGATACGCAGAGAATAGAGAAAACAATATTCAGTAATTGTCATACAATTATACAGTAATACATTCAGTAATAGATAAACTAATCAATCAATTAAATCAAGTTTTTAACTTCTGATAAAACTATTTGAAAAATGCTTTCCTGAATGGTTTGCAAACTTTTCTTTTTAATAAAAACTTATTAAACTTTGATTTATTCAAACACATGATTATATTGATTTTCATTATAATAATTCATGAATTATTATTGAAAAGTGTCGTCAAATAAAATTTTAGATTTATTAAATATAAGGCACTTTTGTCTATAGATATTTAATTCATCTGTTATTCAGATGTGAGCATTAATTTTAAAATGAATAATAAACTTTTGGAAATAATACGGCTTTTACTGAATTATTCAAATATTTCAAACTTTTAAGTGCATTTAGTTTTCAATTATCAAACTTATGCATTAACTAAATACGACTCACATTAACTAATAGAGTCTTTGGCTTCTGACCTCTTTTTACGGTAGTTTATTTAGTTTCATATTCTGTATATTGATATAACAACTAACAAAAAATTTCAATTATAAACTTCGATAAACTTAAACATCATATTACACGAAAAGTTTAGATTAGAAAATTTTTAAGAATTAATCATTAAAATTAGCTTTTCTTTAGACTTATAGAGTAGTCGGCTCATGAACTGATGAAAAACAGATAAATTATAATTAACTAGCAATTAGACTCTGCATAATATTATAACTAATTCACACTACACGAAGAATTGAGCTTAGAAAAGATAAATGTTTTAAAAGCTAATAAAATATTATTTATAATTACTAAATATAATTTCAAAAATACTACACGAATGGCTCGTTTTTAGTTAAAATTAATTAACCGAAAGAAAAAACTGAATGATTACCCAAAAAGCGAAAAAGACTAATGAATTAGCATTGCTTTTAATAACAAGCCTATCATCCATACATAGTCTATATTTTCATTTTAATAACTCACGGCATTTGCAAAAATAATGGTCGGGGTGTATATTTGGCTTATGAGTTATTACTTATTTATTTGAAAGCTTCTTGTCTTTACGTGCAATAATAATATCAGTATCGCTGGCGATCTGCACACTTCAGTAATTTGATTGCGTGCGTGTGGACTTGCAATATATTAGTAAATATATTCACTTAATACCACATTCAATGTCTACCCTATCATGGATTTCGATCGCATTAGATTCACAATAAATTCTCTTTCTATTCTATAAAAATATTCTTTGTAATCAAAATTTTAAATTTTAAAACTATGATAACATAAGTTTTATGGCACATAAATTCAATGTGATGTTCAATTTCTTTTTTTACCATTAATTTAGATAAATATAAAAAAGGTTTCACTATTTCAATATTTTTCACAATTTCTCATTGTATTTATCTCTAGTTATTCTCAGTTATATATATTTATTATGATTAAGAAATTTTGATTGCGTTTAAGTTTATTTACTATAAAATTTTGATTAGTTATTCATCTTTAAAATTAAGGTTTCCTTTAAGTCTACTTTAAGTCTACTTTAAGTAAACTTCCATTAGAGCAAAATATAGTCATAAATCCTTTTGATCCCGTTATAAAAACTTTTTGTAATTTCCAAAATAACCTAATTCTCTGATGAGATCTATCTCGTAGTCCTGACTCGTAGGCACGCAAATGCCTGAACTGTTAAAAGATTTATTTAACAGAAAAACAAATCCAATCATCTTATGAGATGCTTTTTGCTGATATTTAGCTAATTATTTTATTGACTTTGTTTAGTAAATAAATTTTTCTTCAGTCATACAATTTCTTCAATTTGTGTCATATCAATCCCTTACACAAATTATAAGTTACTATGATTTGGTTTGAGTCTGTTTTCCAAATAATGAGTTCCATTTATAAGTAAACTGTAAGTATTTTGTTAAATATTTTTACTCAAGAAAATACAATAATGTTTAAAACGCATTATTTCATTCATATTTCCTGAAGACAGAAATGATATTAAATGGTATGGTTTAGATAAGAGTGATACTCAAAATCATCTGAGAAAATTTAACGAATCTATGCATAAATACTTTAAAACTATAAGCATGCAATCTTGTTTAAATAAATATTTTTCTAAAATTAGCTTTCATTTTTAGTAAAAAGTAAATCAAATTATTTTTCTTTATTTATTAACTTATAATTTTCTTACTTTTGATACTTTAAGTTCATATAAATTAAATAAGAGTTCACCGTTTTTTGAATTAAAATCAACAACGTAGAATGACCATATATTGACTGTACGGTTGCCAGGTCTACCGGTTTGGCCGGGAATCTGCCGGATTTAGTTAAATTTTGGAAAACACACTGCTTGGTTCCCCCTTTGTGTTTTCTGGAAATTTTGAAAATTCAGAAAAATACACCTGAATATTTTTTTACCTTCCGGATTTGACCCGACCTGGCAACCGTAGTTGACTGTCACTAAAATATGTCATTTTCCAAAAATCTAATGAAAATCGTGAAAATAAAAATTTCCTCAAATAGTGTCAGGTGTTCACATTTTGAATTTTAAGCTGAGCAGAAGCTGTAAATTTTTGAACTCTAATAAACCTGTGCAACAGATAAAGTAAATTACAATATCATTCATATTTTCAGTAATTTTGTTTAATCATAGAAATTGTACAATATTTTTAGAGGCATATCTCAACTAATTTTTGTATAATTATTATACAGGGTGTTTGGTATCAGCTTCCCCTATTTTCTTAAAAAGTTATTCAACAACGGCTTATGATAAGATATTAAAAATAAATTAATAATACACTTCATCTCCAAGTATTTTATTTATTAAATTATGGGAATAAACTAACCTAAGTTCCCACAATAAATGAAGAAAAAGTAAAAATGTAAAAATGTTATCTTTTTGAGAGCACTTGAAAGATGAAGGACAACAGTTATTACAGTAAACTTAATATAATATAGAAGTATAACTAATGATTTAATAAATTATAAACATGTTTACGTCTATAGATTCAGTATAAGTTATAGTGCATATTGATTTAAGAACCATAAATAATTTTGCTTAGTCAAAATGATTCAATATATTGTTCTACTATTCTTCTTTACTGGTGTCAAAGCACCGTATCCTTATAGTACTGATGAAAGAATACATATTGTTGTTGAATATTTTAAAAATGAAGAAAGTGTTATACAAACTCAACGTGCTTTGGAAAGGAAGTATCATATTCGTCCAGATCATAAGACAATCAACAGAATAGTAGAGACATTCCTAAACTATGGAGAGCTTACTAAACCTCGAACTGAAAGGGAAAGGGTGGTAAGAACGAATACAACAATTGGCTTGATAGAAGAAATGGTTGTAGAAGCAAGTGAAAGAGGTGAGCTTTTGTCTGTAAGATGCATTGCAAGAGAATTCAAAATGTCTACCCATACGGCATATTTGATTCTTAAAGAAGATTTAAATTTCCACCCATATCATCCCATCACTATACACGTCTTAAATGAAGATGATCCTCAAGTTCGTGTTGAATTTTCAAGACAATTTCTTGAATTGCAAAATAAAGATCATACGTTTGTGGATAAAATTATATGGTCTGATGAATCAATTTTTTCAATTTACGGTCACTTAAATAGGCATAATACTGTTTATTAGTCTGCAACCAACCCTGACATCGTATTAGAAAAGGATAAACTTGGGCCTAAGGTAATGGTATGGGCAGGTATTTGGAGTACTGGTCGTATTGGCCCCTTTTTCTTCAATGGTTCCGTTAATAAAGATACTTATTTGAAAATATTAGATGAGTTTGTTTGGCTTTCAATATCAAACAAGGTAGCACGAGAACGGCTTTGGTTTCAACAGGATGGGGCTCCAGCTCATTTCGCAAATAGTCAGAGATTGGTTAAATAACCACTTTCAGAAACGATGGATTGGCAGAGGTTCTGAGATGTCATGGCCACCTCGATCACCGGATCTAACAACTGCTGATTTTTTGGGGGTATTTAAAGCAGAAAGTTTATATGAGACAACCAAAAGATTTGGAAACACTTAAACTTTACATTAAAGAAGAGTTTAACCTCATCCCACAAGACATGATTAAGAAAGTTTGTCGATCTGTAATAAATCGATTGAAGCATTGTATTGAGCACCAGGGAGAAGCAATTCAAATATCGTATTGCTAATGTGTCAAGCAATCAAATGAAAATAAAAATACTCTTAAAAATGATTATTTTCTTTAATTTTTTAAAACTCACATTTACGTATCGATACTTTTGAGAAAATCTTTAATATTACCTGAGATTTAATTAGATATTATAATCATTTATATATTCTAAATTGTAGTTAATTTACTACAATTTGATACAGTATTAGCGGATAGAAAATAGATTTTACCGTGAAATATTTGTATGAAATTCATTAAATATATGAAAAGGATAGAAAATATATATTGTTTATCTTTGATTTTTTGTGATATAAAATACTTGCAGTTTTTCTACATAATCATGCAATTATAAATTTTAAAAAACAAACCAATCAAATATTATAATAAGACAAAATAGGGGAAGGTTAGCCCAAACCCCCTGTACATAAATATCAATTATTATCAACATTGACATTATACAATCTTATATTTTTATTGATAAGATTGCATTAACTCCAGTATAGTCAAGTGTACAGTTATACAGGAGAATCAAACTTTACTAAAAACGGAGTAAAGTTAGTTTGTCGGAGTCGGATAATCATAATTTTAATTATATAATTATAAAAAATTATTAAATTATGTGACAATAAATTTTTCAATATTATTTTAGATTTATTAATTTTAGAGCGCAAATAGAATTAATTTTATAATATAAAAAGCTTTATTCAACTTCAACAAATACAAATGTTGCATACATTGTTTTCATTTTGAAATCAGGTGGTGTTGTATCTTCAGTGAAATTTAGAATGTCGGGATTTTTTCAAGCAATTATTCAACTTTTCTAAAGCATAATTTTCTAATAAATAAATGATTTTCAAGATTTTTAAAATTTCTTTTATTAAAATTAATTGCTGGATAACTGATACGTTAGATATTTGAAATCTTGTTTTGTGCCATAATTTGATCGGTTTTAATTGTATCAAAATAATAACCAATTATTTGTTTGTGTGCCATTTACTAAACTAAAGATAGTATTGTGGGCTTAAAAATTAGCCCTTAATTAAAAATAGAGAGAGAGAAAAGAGATAAGAAAAAGGGAGAGAGAGAAGAGAAAGAGAGAAAGATAAAAGTAGTGGGCACTGAAGGTGCCCACACTAAGCACCTATCCCCCGACTGTGACTTGTCGTCTAACCTTAGCGACAGTCAGGATTCACACCATTGGTCGAGCTGACCAACAGTCAAATTTTTGACTGTTGGTCAGCATTGAATATAATGAAGAGAGAAGTCAACTAAATTATTATTATAGTACTGGACTTAAAAGTGTTGACTTCTCTCTTCATTTAACTTAAAGTTCAATTTTTTTTTAAAAGTTTTATTTTGTATTTCTTGTTTGTTTGTGTTGTGCTGTGTTTGTGGTCACTCTCTTCGGTTGTCTTCTTAATCACCGGGACTCGACTAGAATTGTTCAACTGTGTGAAGAACTTTCACCGGAAAGTTTATAATAAATAAAAACTATTTTTTTTATTATCACTCGTTTGTATTTTTTTTACTAATTGTGCACCGGTTCTCGTTCTCTTCCATTCATCGGGATTTCTCACTCGGGCTCTTTTGACACATTGACTAGAAGTAAGTACCGGTATCTGTATCTCATCTTTGACTATCATTATTATTATTATTGACTATTATATAATGACTAGACTTATTGAACTTTCTTTTCTCTCACTTTACTAACACGCGCGAAAGCCGAGCCCCCGCGCTCTCGGCTCACAGACAGCCTCTATTGGCAGTCTATATACCAGTCCGGACTTACGGACTAAACGCACCCCTCCCACCTCCCTTATTAACGTTTCATATCTATTAAAATGCTGTGTCATCTGTGATCAGATTGACCGCATTTTTACATTTTAGTTG
>JAUJYT010000896.1:0-14391 GCA_033996565.1 Nanhermannia nana
ATATCAGAGTCGAGGGGATTGCTATTAATTAAATGTATATTAAGAATTAGATTATAAATTAATTAGAATATTAAACTTACTCTACTATTAGTTTTCTTTGAGCGGCACTTAATGTGTGTCGCATATGAAGAACAATTGACCTCAAATTAATTTTAATATATAACAAATGTTTAGTTAATATTCTTAATTAAAGAATTACTTTATTATATCTGAGCCATCAATGGCTGGAATTGAGTTTATGGCTGACATCATTTGATTGAATATCATTTATTCTTCGGGTACAACCATTCACCCTCACCAACAACGTCTCCAAAGACGGTTTTTCCTCTGAAGGTGGGTTAAAATCCACTGATATTCTGTTAAAAAGATTATTATATGAAATACTATAGAAAATCAAACACTAAGGCGATATCCATTAAGTTCGTACGCACTCATAGAGGGGAGGAGGGTCAGTCAAAAGTGTACAAAGTCATATTCTCCTATATCAGTGGGGGGCACAAACTTAAGTAAGTATTTGAAAATTTTTAAACTTCTCAACAGTTGTATTTCTTGAGTGAATTGTTGTGTGTTTTACAGTTTGTATAGACATACAAACCTTTATTTGAATAATTTCATGCAATTCAAGCTCAAAAAAATACAATACAATAAAGCTTTTTATAAAATTAGCTTTTAATTTGAGTTGGGGGATGTGCCCCCTCGTCCCCTATGCTGGTTTCGCCACTGGTATTTAAAAAATTTTTTAAATCAAAAATGCTATTAATTTCAGATATACAATAATTACATAAAAACAAACATTTTGGGAGATTTTATAATCACTTAAAATAAACATTTTACTGGTTAGCAACGATTTTAGGCTAAATAACTATTTTGTGTCTTTTGTAGAAAATATCTTAAAATTTAGAAAAACAATGAGCCTTCCAGTTATCATTATTTTTTTTTATAAAAAATTATCAAAAAAAGTGCGAAAATAATTTAAAATGAATTAAAATTTAAATCAATTATTTCATATAAATTGTTTAAGAACCCCGAAGAATTTTGACCCTCAATTTTCAGGATTTTCCGAAAGTTTTCTGGATTCACTAGTTTAAAAAATAATTTTTCTATATTTTTGAGATAAAATAAATACAACTAGGTAACTAGAACATAAAAATAAATACCCAAACATAGCATCCTCATTCATTACTTTTATTAAATCTTATTGTGAAATAGAACATAAAAATAAAAGAATACATTAAATTAGCATTAATTAGAGCGCACTAATTAACGCAAAATATCAATGTACTTATGAATAGTTTTTCACACTATATTAAGTGCAATTAATAAATTTTCGAATTTAAATGTAGCATTAATTTCATAAATGTAAAACTTTTTTAATAAAGATCTAAATATTGAATGAAAATTATACGACTTATTCATAGTCAGGCTCATAGTTATGCAAATACCTTATGAAAAAAGACATACCATATTGATTCTCCCAAAGAGCAATATTTTTTTCAACAGTATTAACAATATTAGTGTAATGTTCAATTTGATATTTATCTTGAAAAGTCTGACCATTTTGCAGAAGCAGAAGGACCTCTTTAAGTGTATTAAATCCTTGCTTATAATTTTGATAAATGTTATCTAAAACCCAATTCATGTGTTGACTAATTGATAGTTCACTTTCTAATAGTTTTGGATCATAGACTTGTGACATAATGTTTCAAAATAGCAATAACTCTATTACATAAAATACTTTTAAGCAACCAAACTCTCAACTCTATTTCCAAATTGATTTGAATCTGTCTCTCTATTCTTTGTTAATGAATGCATTAACACATCTTCTTGTTTGTTTAAATCGAGGAAACGATATTATAATATGATTAAAAGTTTAGAGATTAACTCTTTATTTGTAATAAATTCAATGTTCAACAAATGTGATCGAAAAATAAGTTTAAGATATATATAAAGGGAAAATTTTGTGAAATGGCCAACATTTTGAGTTAATTGATTCGAAAAACTATAGCTAAAGAAGGAAAATAAATATCGAAACTTTTTTTGCCTCAAAAGGTAAATAGATAGTAGTCTTAATCTCATTGATTACCGTATACTTAACTCAATGATAATAAGGACATAATGATTAAAAATTATTTGATAAAATTCTTACCAAACGTGGAAAACTGACTTTTTCGAGGAATTATTGTGGCTTTACTTGGGTCTGGACTTGAGTTCTGTTGACATTCTTGATCTGATGTCTATTAGACATTAGTTTAAAATCACTTTTATTTTTAATGCAAACATGTTTTTAAATATGCAAATAAATGATTGCACACGAATGTATTTTTTAATGAAAATTTAAATATAAAATAATAATACAGAAGTTGTATAATAAGTTTTATTAAACAAACAGCTTTTAATACAATTTTAAAAGGACTAAAAAAGTTAAATAATGAAAGAAGAAATTATATACAAATAAAAGAATAATTTAAGCTCTGTATGAAGTCATACACTATTGTGATACAAGATATACATGATTATCATTGAAATCCATATTCATAACTACCATCAACAAAATCCGAGTTTGAGATATTATCATAGACTTGAGCAATGATATCATCTGCTAAATTGGTTGCAATAGTCACCAATGTTTCAGAGAAAGAGTTCCTTTTATTCGGTGAATCGGTTATAATTTGTTCGGCTTTAACCTCAACTTCTTGTATATCACTTGGCATTTGCTGTCTGGCGCTGATCGAAACAATCCTAACCTGATAAACACCGGGCTTAAGATTCTTAATATTTATAACATTTAAAAGTTTTTCCACGTGAGTCGAAATCCATTCTTTAGAGCCTTTGAAGCGATAGTTGACGAAAAAACTGATTGCTTCCAAACTATTTTTATTAAATGTAACACAAATCTGATTAATACCGTCTTCGCCGTAAATGGGCTTAACTGTGAAATTGTTAACATTCATACTATTTTGAGATGAGTTTACTTTTTTGGAGTTATAAATTTCGTTCCTCATGTTTAGTGTGTGAGAAATAACTGAATAAATGTGTTTAGTTTTACTAGTATTCAACTTTTTCCTTATCAATACTATTACTTATCGCCTGTTTATCACGAGAATACCAAAGTATCATAATTAAGCTCTAGTGCTTAGGCTTTGGAAATGAGTTGAGTAATAAAATCTATGTATTTTTCAAAAAACTTACCTTTCAAGAACATAGCCCTTAGCTATTGCACTGGGGTTTGATTGGAATTTAAGATTAACGCATTTATTTTTAGCTTTTAAATTAAAAACGATCCTCTATTGATTCAAGTTTTATTTTCAATTTATTGCTTAATTTTAAAGAGTTTTAAAGAGCTTTAAAGAGTACTTATTTGTTGAGGGAAAAGCGATAAAAGTTGTAAAAAATTTCTTTAATATCCCTCTATTTCAACGTCAGAAACATAGAATCATTATGAGAGTTAATCCTAAGATAATTTATAATTTACGATACAGTCTATTGACTGTTTTCGACTCATTTGCTTCAAATCAACAATAAATTGTTACTATTGCTGATAATATGAAATTATTTATGAAATATTAATGTATGAGATCCTGAGAAAAGTATAAAAATAACTAAAGAGAAGATATAACTATAATTACTATAGAGAAGATATACGAGCATTAAATCGAGTAAAGCTCTGATAAAATAAGGAAATTTCAAATTAAAGTCAATATTACTCATGATTTTTCACACCAATAAAATCAAAGATCATATCCCGGATTTATTAGAGATTCATTTGTTTATTTCCTTTAACTAAGAAAAGCCCTTGTAATTAAATTTTAATATAACAGAAACAGAAATAGTCTTAAACAGAAACTGCTCGAAACATCGAAAATTACAAAGTCAAAGCCCTTTTTCATGTAATCTGACTTTAACTAAAAATACATTTACTATTATTTTAAAAAGTCTCTGAGAAGCTATACTTAACTGTAAGGCATAGGTTTACATGTGCTATACCTGAATATTTTAATCTCTCTGAGACTTTTTAAAGTACCTATAATTTAAAACTTTCAAAACTATTTTAGGAAAACAAATTAATTAAATTTTATTATTTTTCAATACTTATATTGACATTTGAAAAGCATTAGAGGCAAACATTTTTGCCTTTTCTAAGTTTACGTAAAGTTAAACTCAAACTGAATAATACTTTTAATAATTAAAATAAAACATATAATTGTTTAATAATTTGAAAGAGTGTGAGTATTCTGAGAGTTCACTTAATTCTTCAAATGATCATATTTTACAAATTCCTTAATTATTCTTTTGATACTTATTCTAAACAAGAAAATAGCTAAAAGTTTTGTGTAATAAATTCAAAACTTTAGATTTGTAAGCCGTGCGATATAAAGGTACACCTGAGTTATACTGCAAATTAGGTTTCGCGATAATGCAAGTGATGATCGATTATGAGTTTAGTTACTAAATGATCAATGTTTTTGATTTTGAAATATCCGATTTCATCACTTCAACATTAGGTGATTCTAAAAGAGTTAATATTATTGGAATCCATTGACTCATTCTTCGGGTTTTTCTGAAAAAACGACTTTTAAAAACAACATTCGTCAGACTTAATTACGTTAATAGTGCTGCACATAAAAAATATCTCATATAAACCCTGTTCTGTACACCTGAAAAGCATTTTCAACCCGTTTACTTACTGTAGAATAAAGGCTTTGCTTTTAGTTATTCCAAAATTTTAAATTTTAATTTCAATTATTTCAATATTGAAGATATCGCTTAAAAATTTCACAAATTATTAAATTTAATTTTATGATAAAAAATAAAATCACATTTGAAATAATAAAGATGAAAATACGAGTAAAAGCTCGTTATAACAAACAATCAATGGGTAACAATTTTGGTTCTTCATAACTAATGTGTTTTAGCATGCTGATTTCATATTGGAAGGGGTTCAGGTTAGACCTGATCAAATGGTCCAAAACAAGCGGCCCGACCCGCCCCACATTTTCTGGCTCAATGTCCAACCCGCCCGAACCTGAAAGTCTCAAAATGCCAGCCCGCCCGACCAGCCCGAAACTTAAAAATGCCTAATAATGTGAATAACTTTGAGTTTTTATTCAAATTTTTCTTAGTTGTAAATTATATATAATAAATCAAAGTTAGATCTTATGAATAGCATTTTGTCTATTTTTCTGAATGTAATGCATTTAAGAATTATGATTTTGATTTTTGCAACTCCTGATTTAACAACTCCTTATGATTTTATCGGAATTTTTTCGGGTTCGGGCTTTTTCGGGCCCATTTTTTCAACCCGAACCCGCGCGACGTTTTTGACAATTTATTTAACCCGAAAAACCCCGAAATTTTTAGCTCCAACCCGGTCCGCCTGACTACTTAAGTGGACCGATGTTCATCTCTAGTTCAGGTTATGTTCGTTACATCCAATTTCGTTATATCGATCTTATAACCAAATTAAGTAAAAAGTTCAATTAATTTTTTGAATAATTAAAATTTTATTAACAAAAGTCTTCTACAAAAATTTCTTTGAAATAACGTTCATATAAATTAATTTAAAATTATATTTTACAAAAGTTCTGAGTGTATCAAACTTTTTGCTTTGGGTTTTTCTGGTTTTATTGTGTGCGGTACAGTAGCCAAAAATTTTCGGCTGCGGAGGGCTAAAGATAGGAAAAATGTGACACCTACAATTTTTTATAAATTGCTACAGACCTACCCTTAAACATCTCTAAATGCTTGGGGGCATTGCATGTGTGCCCCCTTTGCCTCTATCTGGTACGGCACTGATTGTGAGGGTGAAGTTTTCTAGACTTCTCATATATTTTTCTTTTCTTAAATTAAATCAAACCCTGAGATAAATATATAAGTTCTAATCGGTTCAAAATAAGTCATTTGAAACACTTATAAATGCCTATAATTGCTTACAATTGCATTTTTAATGGCTTTGCGACTATTTTTGCCTGAAAATTAGTGTTTTGTGCAATTTTCTCACGTTTGTTGCATTTTCAATAGCAATCATTAAAACTTTCAATAACACTGATTATTAACTTTTCAAATATTGCTAAAAATGAACTATTTTTGAAAGTATTTAATTTAAAGCCTTATGCCATCAATTGCTTGAATAATACTGTAATGCTTGTAATGCTTGTAATGCTTGTAATGCTCAGTAATGCTGATACACTACAGAGTATTAAGAGTGCACTCTTTACTGCGCTATATTATGGTTGAGTCAGTTTTTCGGCGTAAACTCAATTTCACTCAATATCCGGAATCCCAAAAAAATCATTCATATAAATAGTTAAGAAAAACACTTTATGTTAAAAATATAAAATCATTATAAAAATAGATATATCTGTCATAAGCTTTAAATTCTTTCAGTGTTTATATAATTTGTGCACAATATTCACTCAAATGCGCCGAAAAACTGACTCACTATTCATAATGTGTAATACAAACCGATACAAATAGTTTGCGTATTCCGTAACGCAATTCTATGTAATAGTGAGGCGTTTTTCAGATTCAAATACAGTTTAACACAAATAATGATAGAAATAAATTGTGAAAACATATGGTAAAAAGTCTACAAAAATAGAAGCAAAACATATTTAGCATATCTTTCGCTACCAACTGACTAAACGTTAATATATAAAAAATAATAATAACAAATAGACTGATGTGTAAAGAAATGGATTATTTGTGTCGAATATGTTATCAAATGATGAAAAAGTGATGCTTTCAAACAGTGGTAAAGCTCTTGATAACTATTCTTCATTCGAGAGCATTAGGAACAAACAGTCATCAGATGAAGACATGATTGACATCAGATCTGTTCAAAGTCTTAATAATGGAGAACAAAAAGGTTTCACACAATTAACACATTGTTTGCACTTTTTTGTGTCTATTGTTTTCGTCGTTTTCTTTAAATAGTTATTAATTATTGATTTGATTTACTTTAACATCAATTTTATGTTTAATTTTATATAAAGTATTGTTTCGTTTAATTGTTTTTTAAACCGATTTTTAATTTCACTGATCGTTCGTTTCAACTGTTTATCAATTGATTTAATAATAAAAATGGTTTTGACTTTACTTTCAGACAAAATATTAATTAATTTTAACCAAAAATTGAAAAACAACTTACTATTGAATCGCTTTAAATAACACTACAATTAGACCTGAATTTGAGCCTAACTTTCAATGACTTAATCTTTGGTTTAATACTAATTTCTGATAACTATTACATAATTTAATTTTATTTTACTATAATTTGCATTTCTTTTAATTATGTGGTGTTTTGTTAATAGGGTTGACATCTTCTGCATGCAATACAAGTAATGCATCGAATGTTAATTTACTTCAATTAGACAGTAACACAAGTAATAACTCGAGTCCAACACACTCTCCTTCGCCTTCCACCACATCTACCAATTCATCAGTCCATGAATTCACAGAATTTGATAGATTTATAAAGTTTTCCACTAATTCTAGTAATACTAGAGGTCTGTCTCATCCAAACGCTTATTTTGCACTAAACTATTGAACTTTTGTCTATATTTTACTTACGCTTATATTCCTTAACCTTTCATAACGTTTACTAAAAAGCCTTCAAATTATTCATAGGCTCAAAACTGAAAAATTAAAAGTTATATAAATATGTTATTATTTATAAGTATTGAGTAATTTTGCATTAAATTATTGATTTCTATTGCAATAGAAATGGATGGAGAACTACCTCCAGGTTCGAGTCACTATGAAGACTTCCATACCATTGATTGGCAAAGAGATATCGCAAGAGATAGGATGAGACACAGGTTTATAGTTAAGCGAAAGAATAATTCGTATATAGAAATGGTTAAGTCAACTCACGACGCATGGAGTGGTTGGCTTTGCGTACTTCTTGTCGGTATATTTGCTGGAGCTGTGGCCGGTGTTATAGATATCGGTGCCGGTTGGATGAAAGACCTCAAGGATGGCTTATGTCCCGCAGCTTTCTATTTGAATCGCGAACAGTGCTGTTGGTCTTCAAACGATACAGAACTCGAAGGTTTCAAATGATTTTAAATTATAATTTTCTTAATGTTTTCTTAGTTTACGATTTAATAATCATTTGATCATTAATTATAATTATCAGTTATTTATTGAGTATTTTTGAATAAAAAGTTTATTTATTATCAAAAAATAGGTACCATTTGGACCGATCATTGCGAGCAATGGAAGACATGGCCCGAACTGATTGGTTTGAATGAGAAATCAGCAATTGTTGGCTCTTATATAGTCTCATACTTTTTCTACATATTATGGTCATTCTTCTTCGCATTATTGGCCGCTTCCTTTGTGCGGACATTTGCGCCGTACGCCTGTGGTTCAGGCATTCCTGAAATAAAGACAATACTCTCGGGTTTTATAATAAGAGGTTATTTGGGAAAATGGACCCTAACTATCAAGTCATTAGGTATGCATTCATTACATTTGAATTATTATTAAATTAGAGAAAATGTTCATTAAAAATGATTTGAATTTATTTTAAAGGAATGATGTTAACAGTCGCCGCCGGACTGTCTCTTGGAAAAGAGGGTCCATTAGTGCACTGCGCGTGTTGTATCGGAAATATATTTAGTTATTTGTTCCCAAAGTATGGTAAAAATGAAGCCAAAAAACGTGAAATACTATCAGCTGCGTCCGCTGCCGGGGTCTCCGTTGCTTTCGGAGCACCTATTGGTGGAGTCCTGTTCTCCCTCGAAGAAGTTTCTTATTATTTTCCATTAAAGACACTCTGGAGAAGCTTTTTCTGCGCATTAGTCGCAGCTTTCGTTCTTCGATCTATTAATCCATTTGGTAATTATTTGATTGAATCGATTCTAATCAATAATTTTCATATGAAAACCAATTAAGTTTAGTTACAATTTTACTGTTTCTATTCAGGAACTGAACATTTAGTAATGTTTTACATCGATTACACGCGTCCGTGGATTCTCTTTGAATTAATACCATTCATAATGTTAGGCGTATTCGGAGGCATAATAGGAAACATATTCATTAAGGCCAACCTTCGTTGGTGTCAACACAGAAAGTTCTCCCGATTAGGCCAATACCCGATCAGTGAAGTACTAGCAGTGACTCTTATAACAGCTGTCATAGCATTTCCTAATCCATATACTCGAATGAATTCGTCTGATTTGATCAAATTGTTGTTTTCTCCGTGCGGTGTCGCAGACGAGACCCCGCTTTGCAATTATTACCGTAACTTCACTAATGTTAACGAACATGTACAGATAGCTCAAGCAGGTCCAGGCGTTTATCAGTCTTTAGGTCTTCTCATATTAGCGCTTATATTCAAGTTAGTGATCACTATATTCACGTTTGGCATCAAAGTTCCGGCCGGTCTTTTCATACCATCGCTCGCAATGGGAGCTATTATTGGCAGAATTGTTGGCATAACAATGGAACAAATTGCTTATAATTACCCCAAATGGTGGTTCTTTCAAGACGCCTGTTCTAATTCAGGGGAAAGTTGTATGAGTCCTGGTATGGCATCTCTTTCTCACTGATCTTAAACTACAGTATATTTTTAATTAACTCAATAATTGTGAAAATCGTTTTATTTGTAAGGTTTATACGCAGTGGTGGGCGCGGCTGCAGTTCTTGGGGGAGTAACTAGAATGACAGTTTCATTAGTGGTGATTATGTTTGAGTTGACCGGTTCGGTCAATTTTATCGTTCCATTAATGGCCGCAATAATGGCCGCCAAATGGGTCGGCGATGCGTTAGGCAAACAAGGAGTATATGACGCTCACATTGGACTCAATGGATATCCATTTTTAGATAATAAAGAAGAGTTTCCACACACGACCATTGCTGCCGATGCGATGCGTCCCAAACGGACTGAACCTCCGCTCGCAGTTCTGACACAAGACTCAATGACTGTCGACGATATCGACACTCTCTTGAAAAGCACAAATCATAACGGATTTCCTGTTGTAGTTTCGCGTGAATCACAATATTTAGTCGGTTTTGTTTCACGAAAAGACCTGAGTCTCGCGCTCAGTAACGCCAAAAGAACGTGTGAGGTCTACGAGAATACCAAAGTCCTCTTTAGTACAGGTCATGTCCCGTCAGAACCAAATTTACAACCGCTTAAACTTAGACGTGTTGTCGATTTGGCTCCGATTACAATCACAGACCAGACACCTATGGAAACAGTTATTGATATGTTTAGGAAATTAGGTCTCAGACAAGTTCTCGTCACACATAACGGGTAACTATTTATTTAAACTAAAGCTTACTTTTATTTAACTTTTATTGTTTTGAAATTAAAATGTAATTAAAAGTTTTCTCAAATCTAAAGATTTATTTTCAATTAAACTCAATTTAAAATTAATTAACAATTTATTTAATACTTTTTAACTTCTATTTCAGCCGTTTATTAGGGATTATCACCAAAAAAGATATTCTTATACATCTCAAAGAATTACATGATTTAGACCCGGAGTCGGTATTATTTCATTAAATTGTTTAATTTATTGACGATAAAGAATATTTACTTTTAATGAGAAACAAATCTATTGTATTATTGGTTAGTAATTAAGTTTAAGTTAACCAAATATATTGATTATTTAGTATTTAATAGCAATCATTGTTAATATATATTAATTAATTTTAATAATTTTGAGTATATTGTAATTTATTTTTCAAATCTTTTCAATCTATTAATGTTTTTCTTTAACTGTGTTTACATTTAAATTTTGACAAAATTAAAAGTTATAATTTTTATTTTCAATTAATAAAATTTATTTTAAGTCGTCATTTATTGATATACTATATAATAGCGTGAAATATAAGGGCAGGTCTCCTAATCATTGTACATATTAGGTGCCCGACACATATTACATAACACTAAAGGGGTCGGAGGGATCAACATAAACACTATATAATTATGACGGTGTTTACCGGTTTTATAAATATTAAAATTTTAAATAAATTACTAAAAATATTTGAAAATTTAAATCTCAAATAAATTAATCCTAAATTATTTGACTCAGAATATAATAATTATATACAATTGTATGCTAAACAAGAAAATAATAAACTCAAAGTATGTTACGCACGAGCATAGGGGAGTGTAGGGGTGAAAATCTTGTGCCATATTATACTGTGTGTAAAAATTGAAGGGTGTGTGTGGGGTCATAAAAAAGCAATTTAATGGTCACGAGATATGTGTATGCCTTATACATGAAGCAATGGCTGCTCCCATAATGAAGTGGAGAAAAGTGCACAACTCTTCAGGACCAGCGCCCCGACCAAGACATGGCCACAGAGCCGTCTCTATCAAAGATTTAATGATAGTGTTCGGCGGCGGTAACGAAGGAATAGTGGATGAGTTGCATGTCTTCAATACGAGTGAGTTTTTAAAGCTTTAAAATACGGTTTTGTATTGAACACAGATTTGTTTATTGTATATAAATATCAATATTATTCTCAATATTATAAAAAACTACAGACAAAGGTATAGCCAAACAGCGAACCCACGAATCGTATGTCAGCGCTCGAGTCGAGCACTGCATTGACTCTAACCTAATACCCGATAACTATATTATAATTATTGTTTTTATTTGTTTGTTGTCTTCTTTTCTCTTTAATTGTTGTGATTTTAATTCATAAAAATTAATTAAAATGAGATATAATTACAGTTCAATTATAACTTACAATAAAATAAAGTCTATTATTATTAAACATAAAACATATCTGAATGCACTCAAAAATAGGTTTGACTGCATATTAACTGCTTTTCAATAACAAAATATTTCATAAGACCTCAAAATAATTAGCGCTTCCGTTAAATGACTCATATTTGACATATTAGTCGTATTTCACGATTGTATTCATAATCAAAATCTTTCACTCTTTAGTCAAATGACAAACTTATTAAACATTAAAAAACTGATAAAATACTAACAAATAAATAAACAATAAATAAACGAAATGTTGAGTTAATGTATTTGCAAAATGCGATTGTTTAGCGACAAATCAATGGTTTGTGCCATCAGTGAAGGGAGATATTCCTCCGGGTTGTGCCGCCTATGGGTTCGTATGCGACGGCACCCGACTGTTAGTGTTTGGAGGAATGGTAGAGTACGGCAAGTATAGCAATGAACTGTACGAACTTCAGGCCTCGCGATGGGAATGGAAACGACTGAAACCGCGTCCGCCTAAAAATGGTGGTAATTATCCGTGTCCTCGATTGGGACACTCCTTTACGCTAATCGGGAACCGAGTCTTTCTGTTTGGCGGACTCGCCAATGATAGCGATGACCCCAAAAACAATATCCCGAGGTTTGGGACTTTTTTATTAAGAATATGTTTTGCAATGAATTCTTCTCGAAGTTTGTAATTATTTGTTAACTATTTGTAAAGATATTTGAATGACTTATTTGTGTTGGAAATGCGTCCCTATTCTAATGTCATGCAATGGGAACTGCCGTCAACTTTCGGAACACCTCCTCCTCCGCGTGAATCTCATACAGCTGTTGCTTATGTCAGTAGTGATGGCAAAAATTCAAAGCTTATAATATATGGAGGAATGAGTGGTTGCCGTCTCGGAGACCTTTGGCTTCTGGATATCGACTCAATGACATGGACTAAGCCTTTAGTTAATGGTAGGCTTTCATTAAAATTTAAATGTTTTGTTGATTTTAAAAAGAAGTTTCAATTAACAAAAGTGTTATACAATTGTTATAATGGCTTATTAGGTATACCACCGCTTCCGAGATCTCTTCATTCCGCGACCCTCATCAATAATCGTATGTATGTATTCGGCGGTTGGGTTCCACTTGTTTGTGAAAATGACGCCAAAACAGGCGGTAGTGTTCAAGAAAAAGAGTGGAAGTGTACGAACACTTTGGCGGCACTTAATTTAGAGACCATGACCTGGGAATTCATTACTAACGAGTCATTTGACGACTCTGTTCCGCGCGCCAGAGCTGGTCATTGTTCAGTAGCCATCAGCACAAGACTTTATGTGTGGTCAGGTCGTGACGGGTATCGTAAGGCATGGAATAATCAGGTTTGCTGTAAAGACTTGTGGTATTTGGAGACCGAAAAGCCAACGCCTCCGTCGAGAGTGCAATTGGTGAGGGCGGCCACTAATACCTTAGAGATATGTTGGGGAGCAGTTCCTACGGCTGACTGCTATTTACTTCAAATTCAGAAGTACGACATCCCCCCCAACCAACAAACACAAGCAGGCACTGGCTCTCATCCACCTGGTATTCCATTGGCCAAAACACCAGTTGCTATCACACCACCAGTTGTGCCGCTGATCACAACACCCAAAGTTGTTCAACAGCCAAAACCATTAGTAAATACTATGTTTGCTTATTAGTTGTTTTAAATTAAGTTTTTTGAGTCAAATCTTTTAAACTTTTAAATAATTGTATTACTTGTCTGACTATAGCCTACACCACAACCTGTTTCATCACACACCACACCTATTACTAACCCATCTTCAGGTCAAATGTCAGGAATGGCTGCCTTAGCAGCTGCTGCTGCGGCCACGCAGAAAATAGCAACGCCTCCGGCCGTTCAGCCGGTATCAACACCAACAACACCTTTACCACAAGCGACTGTACGAGTTATAACTCCTCAACAGTTACTGCAAACAACTGGAGGACAAACCATCAAATTAGCGACGAGTACAGCTCCCGGACAACAAGCCATTAGACTTATAACGCAAAGCGGCGGACAAACACCCGTTGGAACAAAACAAATATTCGTTCAAAAAGCAGGACAGGCTGGTGCGGGTCAGCCTCAGCTTATGACTCTGGTTAAGACACCTCAAGGGCTAACACTAGCGCCTGCAGGAACTAAGGGTATACCTCCTGGACAAGTGGTGAAATTGGTGGCCACGCAGACCGGACAAAAGGCAGGAACGCCTACTATAATACAGGCCTCACAATCTCAACAATTGTTTCAAATCGGGACCACTGGTGCCAATGTGACCGGCGGTCAAATAGCCACCACTGCTAGTGGACAAAGAGTGTTTACGACTATGCTTAAGACGCTTCCGAGTGGTGTCCTAACAATGGCAAAACATGGAACCATCGCTTCTGTTACTAATGCCTCGACTGTAGTTTCAGGTATTCTTTTTTGTTTGCCATAAATTTTTGCTTTTTTTTTAAATAATTTTTTATTTTTAAGGAACAGACAGTACTACTAAAACAGTGATGTTTACGACACCAAAAACTACATCTCAAGCAACACCGGCTAAGATAGTGACTGGACCTCAAGGCGTTAAAATGATTGTCGTTCAGACACCACAACAGGGCGGTGGCGGTCAACAGCCGCAAACTGTCATCATTGGTGGTCAGGGTGGACAACAACAGACAGGAC
>JAUJYT010000897.1:0-14367 GCA_033996565.1 Nanhermannia nana
AGTATTTGATCAATTTTTTGAATGTTCACAGATCTACACTTAAATGTTTAAAAATCTTTGGGGGGCCCGGGCCCCCTGCCCATAGCTGGCTACGGCTGTGCTTATACAATGCAATGCTTATAGAATGCAATGCTATACTTTATTGCATTCTTAAAATATTTGTTAAATCAGTTATTTATTAACAGCTTTATTAACAATTAAAATATTTTAATAATTTGATTAAATATTAGATTTAAGGATTCACTTAATTATAGCGACAATAGGACTGTTCTATAAGAACCCGGAAATTATATTTTCAATGTTAATAAAATACATTTAAAGATAATTTTCGTTCAGATGAGATTCGGTCTAATGATAAGACATATAAATACATTACAGAATATAAACCAATGCTATAATTGGAGGCCAACAGCAAACTTGATGTGAGTTATAGTATGAGAGTTTGGGAAAGTTTATAGAACTAAAACTGCTTTAGTTTATTGTTGTAATTAATAAGACTTACAATTTAATGGTTAATGTTTTCATATATATGAGCAGTATATGAGGGCTTATTCATTGCGAGTTATATTTGAATCATTTCAATGAATAAGATATGCCTTAAAACATATGCCACTCAACAACGCATACAGTAGTGGTTCACAAATTTTAATACTTATATACTTATAATCTTTGCATAACTTATAAATCTCTTGTTAATGATATAAATATTAAGAATAAGTCTTAAACATGAGAGAGGAGTGAAATATCTTCTGTCACTACACTTAAGCCCTAAAATATTTGAGTTTTAGTCGCTCTTTAAATATTCACTCTTAGTCTCAAAAAATATTTTAATTTAATAGTAATTTTCATTTATCTCTATTTAAGACTAATTTCTCAATACTTTTAGATATGACTAAAAATAATCGAAAACTGAATCCCAAATGTGTAGGAACTCAACAAGTATTCAAAAGTATTCAAATGTATCACTCATTGAGACCATTAGTTTAGTTTAGTTTCAGTTGACTTCCTATTCAAACAGAAAATCCTTTTCCTTAAACCCCGTCTTCAGTCTTCAGAAATATTAAATACTAATAAATACTCAGATATTCGAAGCCATTAATGCTTTGCAAGCATTTAAACAAATCAGTGTTGAAGTTATTTCTGTCTGAAGAGAGTTTTAGCTTTCGTTCAATGAACGCATTTAACTGTGTTTGAGAGAGAGCTCAGTTAGAGCTGAGTTAGAGCTCAGTCAGTCTCTAACTTCTCTTCGGCTGTAATGCACTGTACAGTAAACCTCTCTTTTCTCTTTGCGCTGACTCTGCTCTCAATGAATGAAAACGTTTAGAGACCTGTAAAGAGACAGAGAGAGCACAGTATAGTCTATATATTGAGTGTTTCAGTGCTATTCCCGTTCACTCGCATTGATTCCTATTCTTCCATATCTGTCAACGACTTTAATATTTAGTTTAAATGCCTTCAAAACTTACGTTTTATTAACACTTTTGATACTATTCTTAAGTGACTCTCATTTCATGCCTTCGGTTGTCATTTGTTTTATTAATTTTTATAATAATAATTATTATTTTTAATATTATTTCTATAATAAAGTGAACAAAATGAGTGACGAATGTGATGAACAGTAAGTCATTTACAATAATAATAATAATAATATCTATTTATAAACACTTTTATTGATTTTATTGTTTATTTTTTTTATTTTTAATTAAAACTATTTTTTGTTTATTTTGATTTCAATGTTATTAATGATTAAATCAAATGAGAGTCAAAACAAATGATTTTATGTTTAAATAATAATTAATTGTTATCTTTGTTTGCATTGATTTTTGCAAATGTTATAAACTATTGATTCCTATAATCAAATACTTAATGATTGACTCAATTGTAAGATAAGAAACAATTGATTTCTTTGTTTCCAATGATTAATTAAATTCTCGTTTATATGCAATAAATTCAGCTGTTCTTACATTACAAGCACTGGTAGTCATAGCAACTCATCTCTGGCTTCTCTGCTCTCAAATAATTACAAAAACTATTAAATTAGAGGTCAAATTATAGGTCAAATTATAGATATTTTGACCTTTTTTTAAGTACTGCTAAGTATTTGATAGCCGTCTAAAAGGTTTGCTTCACTTTTTACTTTATGTATTGCAGTGAAAACTGATTTTGTCTTTTTTTTATAATAAAAAACACTCGAACCAGATATTAGTGCTTAAGAGTTAATAAACTTTAATTTGAGACCACTTTGAAAGTAAAGCAATTCTTGAAATGCAGAAACATTTCTCTCCAATACTTATAAAACTCGTAAAATAATTACATCTTTATTAATAATAATCGATATATTAAATTATTAATAATTGATAGCACTGACAGGTTTTGCACATGACATACACCTGACATACGCTTCTTTACTATAGAATCTCGACCTTTGCCTTAATTGCTTTCACGATAACTGATATGTCATAAGATTTAGTAATTTAATAGTCTGTTGAATAAAAACTCTATAATTCATAGTTTCAAAAAAGTTGTTTCCATTTAAATAGTTATTTGGCTTCGTTTGAAAAGTGCTTCGATTCTGTGTCTAAATGTTAATCAAAATACTTTTGAAAAGTTTTGATGCATTTTAATCGAGAATTTATTATTGTTGGCACTGTTGAGGGGATTATATTTTTGAGTTAACTGAAGACAAGGTGTCAATGATGTGAATGATGTCAATCTTCTAAAAAATGCGATTACATATGATTACGGCTTTATTTGGTATTTGGCTCTCATGTAGTTCTCAAGTGTTTCAATCAATCAATAACTGACTCCAATCTATATATCAATACATAACAGTATGTTATTTATCTTTTTTGAGTCCATTCCTTGATCAACAGAAATGTGTGGGCTTTTCTCGGTTTCAATTTATGGATCAGTGTTTCGGGTGTAGTGACTGTTGACTTGTGTTTAACTAACTCTTGTATTCTCTTTCGGTTTCCTTTCATTAGAGGAAACACAACACACGTTTACACCCTTTTTATGTTAATTTCACGTCTATATTAATATACAGCTTATTCTCTTATGCGAAGCAATAATTATTGGTTTTGTATAATAAATAATTAGTTAATACGCTTTTCAATCATATATTAATAACAGATTTTATTATTCATTTGATACGCGATATTAAATATTTATTTGTGTTGTTTTGTAAAACTAGTGCATTAATTAGAAGCACTCCTCATATGCATTCAATATTCGGTTTCATTACCAACTATAGAATGTAGTGTTAAAAAAAATAAATAACTTTGATATTAGAATTATAACAAACCGGGTTTTTTGCTTTTATTGTATTTCATGTGATTAATGATCTATTTTACTATTTTATCTCAAAATATGTGAATTCCTAAGCAAATGAAGTGTTAATTCAAATTTAACTTTTAATTAGTGTCATAAATAGATGTATTAAGTGCTGTGGGTCTTAAAAATGTGTAAATTTTTTTTATCAACTAATACTTAATCACACGATTGGTTCCATTAAATTGAAGACTATTTTATTGAAAAACTTTATTATGTTTTTCAATAATAACTAACTTTCCTATTCAAAGGTTAATATTTCTAACTCTCTATTATTCTATTTATAACTATTTCAATATTTCAGAACAACTTTAATAAGTTCTGTTGAATTACAAAAGTTTTGTAGATTTAATGCATTTATATTTCTTTATAAAATTTTCAATACATTCAGTTGTTATTTACTGGACCGCAAACCTCTGATTGTTGTAGTGATGCACGCATTCAATACTAGAGACGAACATAACGTTACTTCGGTTTCGGGCGGTTGGGCTTCATTTCTGATTTAAATAGTTATCTGTTAAACCTCTCGAAAGTCAAAGCAATATTTAGTCGGTTTTGGCAAAGCAGCTGACGATTCGAGTGAATGAACAGAAATAGGATTTTAAGTTATTTTAATTATTGACGAATTCATATTTAGATATAAAATGCCTTAAAATATGAATTTTTATGAGTTTGTGATTCATATCAAATAAGATAGGGATCGGGTTAGACCTACGGTCTCAAGAAAGTAGGGCAGGTTCGTCTTGAGGTTTAGAATATATTCACCTCTACTACAGACAGGCTACAGGTATTCCCATAGCCATAGAGTCACAAATTACAGTCTAAACCAGATTTTTTATAATTTAGTTTTTATCTATTTTTGTATTCTCTGAAGCCATGATATAAAACATTAGTGTTGATGCACTCAAACCACTGACGTTCTCACGATTGGTCTAAAAAGTATGGCTTCACAGATTAATCACAAGTTGATAGGTTTGGAAAGGTTGGAAAAGTTGCAAAAGTTGGAAAAGTTGTCTTATTATATAAAAAGGAAAGTTGTTTTGTAAAATATAAAGCCTCACAACCCGAACAGTTTGATGTGATTCAAGAAGTTGTTTTAGTATTCACACAACTCAGACATAAATAGTAACATTTTCAATACTTTTGGTGGGAATTCCTATCTTTTGTCTGCATTTTTATTTGTGCTATTCTTTAGATCTATTGACTCGAGTCTGGATTCAAAATTTGTAATAAGAGAACGAACGCCTCTCAAAATATGTAATTTAGAAGTGATGCCGAATACCTTCGACAAACACACACCTTATGTGTCGACATTAATGTATGGGCTCATATATGGGCTCTAAAGCCATGAAATTAGAGTTACAATCAAACAATTGTGCGCTCCTGTAGTCTACAATTCGTCGAACTTTCTAATAAAATGCCGACTCATGAACACAACTATAGAGAAATATATTCATTGAGGACTAACTCAAAGGGTGTATAAATTATAGAAACTGTAGTAAATTAATCAGAATATGGCAATCATAAGTCGAAAACATAAACTTTTACACCATTGGGTTTGAATAGGTTTGAGTTCCGAAGCCTTTCAAAGTGAAGGCTATGCTGTGTTGTGAGAAATAACACTCTTTTCAGTTTATGGCCCATTATTTGTTATTTAGATTTTATAACTTCGCGATTATACAAAACAAACATTTATTGCAATAATACCCGTATGAATTTTGAGACTAAACATTTTATTAGCTTTAAAATGATTTTTTATGATAATAATCAACATTTCTTAACAAATAGTCTATTTTGCAATTGAATGTCATGAAAACCTATGTTGTAATAATAGGATGAGTTATCAAATGAAAGCAATTAAATAGATTTCTAAATTATATTAAAACTTTTTTTTCTGTATTTGTTGACGAAATTACACTTCGTATTAATGTTTTCATTAAAATTAGATTTAATTATGCATAAAAAAGTGTTAACTCCGGCCTTGAGTTGACATCATGTTTGTCAGTATTGGTTAATCGTTATATGTTTTGATGATCTCATGCTATTCTGACATTAAAAATGCTGTCAGTTATTACACTTTATTAATAAAATATTTTGTTTACTTTTAATAATAAGATAAAATAATTGCGTAAAACATATTTGTTTTGAATATTAAATTAAATTTAGAAAACACTCGAAATTAATGAATAGCAATGATGTACTTGTATTGTATATAATAGTATAGAATAATATTGAATAGTATTGTACTGAATAGTATTGTTGAAGAATTTCTATAAGTACTTATGTAATCGCATGACTATTACATATAAATGTAAAATAATTACTTGAGTCAAATTCCTCTAAGAGTCTGCTTGAAAACTATTTTTCGTTTACACACTAATCATAACGCTTTACTCAAACATTAAAGTAACTCATGTTTTCTCTTTTGCCAATTTCTATCTGTGTTTAACATGTGAAACAAAAATGTTTCTCAACTGTATTTTGTTAAATATGACGAAATAGGGCTGTTGCAGACATTAGTGCAAAAGTTACTACAGGCCAACACTCGAATAGTTGAAGTTTGTTTAAAAACTTTTTTTGGGAGCCCTTTATTTGTTAGCCAACAGTTTAAGATGCTTTAAGTGGGGCGTTAACTCTTCAATACAAATCCTGTAATAATTCTCTCTCTTAATTGTCAAAAAATATATTTTTAGCTTATTTTTGATAATTATTTAAATCAAATTTAGGCATAATTTTTGTCTTTTTTATTCGTTTAATAATTTATTTCTGTTGAGTATATCTCAAGATATGCTTCTGTAGACTCCTTCCAGAAGTGAGATTAACACAGACACCAAATGTTAGGTCACAGTATTCCTAGTTTTAATGCATTGTTTACTATACAAACTTAAATGAGAAGATCACTGATCACTAGCTTTTACGCCTATTTTTTAAAACAGTATTTGCTTTCTTAATGTATTCCTAATCTGTGAAACACACAGTTAAACATTCTATTTATCTCTATTTATCTTTTATTTGCTTTATTTTATATTTTTAATGCTTCGACACTTTATACGATTCTTTCGCCACTAAATTGAATGAAAGAATTTTGTTATATTAATTTTTAAATAAAATATCAAAATAGATAACAAGCGCAATGAGCATACAGTAAGTGTTATGACAATATTTGATTAGACGCAAAACTATAGCTATATTAGAAATAATATGAAATTTTTGTAACTCATATAAGTAGTATTGATATGTTTGAAATGTTGACTTTTTCTAATATTTGAATGCATTTGTTTTTTGTTACGACAGCTTTGTTAGGTTTTTTTGACCCATTTATGTTGATTGACATTTGACTGTGTAATTGCGTGGGCAGACATGCATTTTTGAGGCATATACTTATTTTCCTTCACAATTATATATATATCACATTTCTTTTTACGTTTATTTATGTAATGGCTATAGAACTCATTTTAAGATTTGAATTTCTGGTTAAAGTTTAAACAAATCCTTTGCTCTTATAATTGATTCAAAGAAATGCTTTTCTGGCAAATCAAGAGTTGTCTAAAAAAAGGTTTAATTTTGCGAACATTTCAATGAATTGCCATTAATGTTATCTTTAATCATAAGAATGTTTAGATTTTTTGATTACGTCATAATATAACTTGATTTCTAAAAGAAGTTAATTTATTAAATAAATTTTTGAATAAAAGTGTGGTTTATTTTTGTATGTGTTGTAAACTTATGTGTCTATGCATTCATTCGAATAGACATAAGTTCTAATGTGAGTAAACTTTCGACTCAAGTGAGAGTTGGCTTTGATTAATAAAACTTTATGATCGCATTTCTTTTGTGTGATTATATCATTGTATTTGTGAATTTCTTTTGTATTTTATGCTTCGATGGATTAGAGAATAAGATTTTCTTTTTTAGATAATAGTCAACAGTCAAGACTTAATAATTGAAAAGTCTTCTTATGCTTACAATAGTTAACTGAGTGTTCTTATCGCCAGAAATCTGAGCCCCTGTTGTAAATTCACGATTCAATGTTTGCTTTGGTTGACTCCAAAACTTAATTTAAAGTTAACTTAAATGTTGAATTATTTATTCAATTTATTGATTGGTCACACATTCGGTTCACTTTAGTTCAACTTTGAAGTCTTAGTCTTTCTCAAGGCTAAAGAGAGGATAATTTTTGAGAAATAGTGGGGTTTTGTGAATTTAGATTTTTTTAAAGGAAACTTTATTTTTTTTTTGATAATTATTTGGTAATTTTTCAAAAAGTCTAAAATGATCTCAACTTATCCAAAGCCAAAGTCAATTTCAACAGTCCTAATGTTTTTCACCTTCAAAAGTTAGCTTTTTATAAGTTTGACAAATGGTTTTGCTCACAGTTTGCAACATATTTTAATCTTCTGATACTCTGTAATTCCAATTTAATTCCCATTTTTGTTTTGCATGGTTTCAATTGAAATGTGATTCTTTATGTTTGGTTCGGAAAATCCCTACTTATCAGCATTTTTGGCCCGTTTGTATTGCTTATTATGAATGATTGCTTAAATGAATAGCAGTGTTGGCTTAATTGAAATTTATATAACGACTGTTTGGAGTGAGCCAACCAACCAATTAAAGAAATGAGTTGTACATAATTTATCAAATTTGATCTAATTTAGTGCATACTATTATTTATATAAAAGTCTAAGCTCTCAAGAATTCGAAAATATAATAATTTATTTCTTAACTTTTCTCTGAATTTATCAAACGCTGTCTTAAACAGATGTGAAACTCAACTTTTTCTACATTTCTTTGAAATTTAACATATTTTGCAAACGAAATAACATTTTCTTTAGTCTTAAGGCTTCTTAAAAACAACTATTTCTAACTGAAGTCGTTTTAAATGTGATTTAGAATAATCTCAAAAATAGATAAAATATCCGATCTATTGATAACTTGAATGAGAATTAATCTGTGAAAGTGTGGAAATACAAGTTTTGAGTGGTTTGTGAATCCCATACAGTATTACAAACGCTTGAAAACGTATGGTTTTTAACCAATGATGAATTGTGAAAACAGCAGTTTATTAACTTAGGCTTAATGTCTCGTGTCTTTGCCCTTCCGGGGCTCGAGTCCAACAATTTTTATTGCATTGCAATATAATATGTTTTCTAAAAGACAAACATTTATATATTGAAAGTGTGCCTTATGTTGTCTGTAAGCTCTCCACTGCATGTCTGCACATAATTCAAGCTAAGGGACAAACTTTAGACTTTATTCAAAAACTATTCATTACTTTAAGAAAACTTTCAGAAGTAAGTCATCACCGCTTGAGTCCACTGTCTGTAAGCGCTGTCACGTATTTGCAGATAATTATTCCTTTTTAAACAGATGCATACAAAACACGAATTTTGTTTCGGTCAAAACACAGGAAGCGCTTATAGGACTCTTCCTTTGCTTATAACTTTCTGATCCCCTTTTCCTCAAATACATTGCCGAAAAAGAAGTCTTCTTTATCGTTGACTGAAAAGGAGGATTGTTCTCAAAAGGATGACTATCATTGTAAGTCTGTTGAGTAGTAGTGGATGTCTTGGATGTCTTGGATTTGTGGCAATATAATGATTCTTCAAATTAATACTAATATTTATCACGACTTACTTTACACTTAATTGAATTTAATGAGTGTTAGTTAGTGACACATTAATTATAACTTAAACTTTTAAATTATTTTTATTTGCATCTAAAAAATTAGTTTCCCTTTTCATGTATTAATCATATATATGTAGGGCTGCATTATTAGGCGTAAAAATCTTTTGAGTGTAATATTACGCGTAATTTTACGTAAAAACATATAAACTTCTGCAAAATAGGCGTAAAATAGTTTTTTAAGCAAAACTAAACTTATAAATATGTGGCGCCACTGACTTGTGAGAATTTTACATCTAAAAGTAAATTACACAGTGATCGACATAATTACATTCTATCATCCCTAATGATATTATATTATCAGAATCTTTATAACCCATGCATTTGCTCGAGGCATGCATTTGAGCATTTGCTACAAGTTTTAGTGTTTATACTGCGTGTGATGGTTGGCTCTCATAAACCCAAATCTATTAGTTGTATATCTAAAGCATACCCCTCTCATCGCAAAGCCTGTTGGCTTTTCTTTTATATACATATATTTTTTTTGTATGAACGCCTGGCAACCACACCACTGCACCACAGCTGCTGCTTGTGCTCAACGAACAGCAATTTCTAGTTTTGTGAGGGAATTGAGGGAATTGAGCTCAAACACAAGGTTGCAGTTATACAGTGCTCTTCAACAGCAATAGACGCAAATCTCTTACGCTCTTTGCCTCACATTTTTATAAACGTTGTGGTCCTTGAATTGTAGAAAGAATTGTCCTCCAAATTAACAGTTGTGCGCACTTTTGTGTTGTCGTTTTTGTGTGATTCATATTCATACAGTGCGCACTTCATTTGAGCTGAACCTGTGATGAAATTTTTTGTTTTTAAATACTATCGCTTCCAATGTTGATTTGTTTATTATTTTGAACCTTTTAATTATGAGTTTTACTCTACAACTCGAGACTCCCGCGGGATATGATGCCTTGCGATACGCACTTCAGTAAGTCTTAAGATATCCCTAACTATTGTCTCTTTTTCGAAAAAGTAACTTGCACATTTTTATTGTTGAGAACGAGTCACTAAACTTCTTTGTTTTGATGCCTAAGATGCCTTACAGTGCACTACTTGTGCTTCTGTATGTTCTGTGTGTTTCACTTATAAATACACACTGTGTGTGTGGGCATTAAATGCTATACTCATCTCTAAAATTTGTAAAACTATTAGTTATTATAATTTTTTTTTATAGCATTTAACGTCAAATGTAAAAACTTTTTTGTATTTGGAGCTTAAGTGTTGAGAAATGTGTTATTAATCTTTTGAGATCAAAATGCATTGTTTTGTAGAAAGGATTGCATAAGCTTTGTGTTAATTAATATGAGTAATCATTTGATAACTTTTAGGTGAGATTCAAAAGTTGAGGCATTTTTGCCACAGTTTTATTGTTGTTTTTGTATATTTCATATATTTATTTTTGTTGAATATTTCAATTTTAATGTTTGCCAAACTATAAAATACAGTGCAATTACTGTCACAATACGTCAAATAGCTCTCAAATTTTGTTTAAACATTTGTGCAAATGGTGTGAATTAAATTCGCATTATTTCCAACCTTTCTTTTGATTTCATTTACACAACATTTGTAGTGTTTCTAGTTTTAGATATTTCACAAATTATACTCTAAAGAGTAATTCATTAAATAAATACTCATTTATTTTGTAACAAATGTAAAACAGATCCCAATTGGGACGAAAGATGATGACCTCTTCAACATTGGTTGAAACGGTTTCTATAAATTATGAAGATTTTACAGAAGGATTTTTAACATGTGGAACATGTCTATACACCTATGATGGCGGGGAACACACTCCAAAATTATTGGTAATTCAATTCTAACTTTAATAACTAAATTAGAGCCTATTATAAAGTTGAATAGTGAGTACTGAACAGACAGCTCTCTATTTCCAATTGAAACTATAAAATAAAATATATGTTTTGTTCGCCCGAAGCCGTGCAGTCACACTATATGTCGCATATGCTTAGAACGAATAGTGTTGTCTTCGGGAAGTGTGAGGTCGACCTCAGATTCAACGGGTTGTTTCCGGTGTCCGATATGTCGAGAATCAATACAACTTCCTCGAGGAGGAGTGGTGGCGTTTCCGCCTTCATTCCTCGTCAATCAACTTCTCGATCTGATGGCTCGTCAAAGACGTGAAGTAATACCCAAATGTTCGAGTCATGTTTCACAAGAGCTATTATTTTGCGAGACCTGTGACTGTGTGTTTTGTAGTGTATGTACGGGTGGATCTCATGGGCCTCCGATTAATAGTGGCACCAATGGATGCGAACATACGGTAATTATTTATAACATTTCCATATGAATAGTTGCATAACTGGTATTAGGTTTTAGTTATTCACTATTCTCATTGTACACTTTGACTATTTATCAGGTCATCCCTTTTTCTATTGCTATCAAACGTTTGAGCGAAATATTATTATATAAAGCGCATCAATGCATACAAAAGTTGAACGAAGCGGCTGACAATGTACTCAATGAAATGCGAAAATTGGATCAAAATTCTGATCATGCCTTCGAAGATATTAATCGCACCTTTCAAGAAATCATTAACATTGTTGACAGAAGGCGTCAGGAATTGTTGAGTTATGCAAAAAAGATTAGAGAAGACAAGAGAAATGTTCTCAGAGAACAGCTCAATATCATTGAGTCTGAAAAGGCTAAAGTTGAAACCGATTGTTGTGGTTTACAATATCAGGTCGAAGTGAGAAATATTAGCAAAAAAATTAATGATCTCAACGAAAAGTTAGACTCTGTTAATACGTTGCTTGAGCCAAGAGAAAATTGCTTTATTAGATACGAACATTTGCACAACTCTGCCGTCAGTGACATACAAGAGTGTGTCAACAATTTTGGAAGTATACGAACGAGTAAAACATTTCCCTCTCTTTGCACCGCAACTGTCAGCAAATGTTCGGCGCATTTGCGATCTGTGGCTCACATAACAGCTTATGATTACAATGGTTTGAGACAGAAGTTTGGCGGCGATCCCGTGTCTGCAGAGTTGAAACATAATAGCGACGGAACCAATATTAGCACTAGAATTGTTGACAATCGTGACGGTACTAAATCTCATTATTTTTTGTGCCAACAATCACTTTAACAGCTTTTTCTCTTTGGTATTTTGATTTTAGGTACTTATGAGGCGCACTTCACACCACCAAAACACGGCGGGTATTGTCTTAAGATATCTATTTTTGGTCGTCCAATAAAAGACTATCCCTTGGAATTTGAAGCGTCAGAACACATAAATCCTCTTTGCATTTATGGCTGTCGTGGTGCAGATCAACACCAGTTTATACAACCGGTTGGTCTTGCGATAAGCCATAAAGACGGACATATATTTGTTTTAGACACAGGAAACGGAAGGATTAAAATTTTGCTGCAAAACAATTGCAATAATTCTCCCTTTAGTTTTGTGAACCATATCGAAGGCCACGGATTGGATAATAGGGCGGGAACTGGTATAGCATTAACCATGAATTCAGAGTCACTTCTAGTCAGCAACTGGCGCAACAAAAACATAACAGAGGTGTCACTTGAAGGACAATTTGTGCGACACTTTAGTCACAGAGACTTTATTGAACCGACTTGTCTTGCAGTGAACTCAAAGGGAGAGATATTAGTGGCTGACAATGGAGCTCATGCTGTGTTCCTCTTTCATGCCGTCGGAAAACTTAACTTTAAGATCACTGGTATTCCTTCGAAAGTTGTCAACAGTAAAGCTCAACCACTGGGTGTGATCGGAGCCGTTTGTTTCACTTCTGATGGAGATATTCTTATCGCTGATTCACGTATTTTAGTGTTTTCTTCTTGCGGTCAATTTAAGAGAGAAATCTATTCTGAGGGCAGAAACAAAGGACAATACTGTGGTATTACTGTTGACAACGATGGAAACCTTTTAGCGACAAGAGTTGAAAAGTTTAAAAGTTTTATTCAAGTGTTTGATTTAGTTTCTGGTCATTTCAAGTTTATTATTGACAGCAGTGATGCCAAACTCAAACGGCCCACTTGTTTAGTGACCACTAATGACGATCATGTTATTGTTGTAGATCTTGGAAACGATTGCATTAAGAAATATCGATATCACTGAGACTTAATGTGCTTTAATTGCTTATAATATAAATTATTTATGAATGCATTCCTTCAGGAATTTTAAATAAAATACTAAATAGTAGTCTTTCAAGTTATAAAACATTTTATGGCTAATGTTCTTCACTTTTTTTAATTATTCTGACAATAACTTAAAAGATTCAATATTAACATCTTTTTCCTTTAATATGTTGAATACCCGGAGTGTGAAAATATTTGCAATTCATAAATAATTTTAAAGAAACTTTTGTTTTCAGTTAGTTATAGTTTTATCCTTGAAATGACTATTTTTCAATTTCGTGATCTTATGATTTTTATGATGAAAATATTAAATATTTATGAAACCAATTGATAAATCCATTCAGTTAAGCTTTTATTCATTTTGCTGTTCATTAACTACTAGTCAACTCGATTTACATTTATATCATTTCTCTGTACTTATGCTTATATTGACTGAAAAATGTAATATTTTCTTCACTTACTCAATAGTTTTTTAACTTTATAAACGACACAATTTTAAGTCATTAAAGCTTGAAATAAGTTAATGATCTTTATTATTATAGTAGAAATATCTGTGATTGTAATCTATGGGCAAATAAATATATTATTTGTCTTTGTGTTCTGTAAATTATCTGCAAATTATATTATGATTTGTTTTGAGTTTGTATTAAATTCATTTGCGTTCACTTTTTGGCTTTCAAAGTAACGTAAAAGCCATTCAATTTTGATCCAAACAGAATTTTTTATCACTTTTAATGATTAAAGCATGCCATGAGTTCTTGCGGGCGGGAACCAGACATTCATTACTGTAATGCATTTTAGTTCTAATTTGGATAACAGTTTATATATAATTAGAGTCAATTAGCGCCATATCGTAATTGTTCCTCTCTTTAAAATAAGCTTTTCTGATAAACTAAAGCGATGTATTGATAACCTTAAATATGAAGAATTAAAATTGTTTTTTTGTTATATTTGTGTTCATATATAGGAAATTACAGTCTTTCTCTTTAATGGCTATCCTTTATTGTTAATTATCATAGAAAGGAAAGCTCATAGAAAACTATTGAGCCATGAATGACAATAAAATATACGGTGAGAATACATATTCTCTCTCTATATAATATACATTGTATAAGACAAAGTTGTTGAATAACTTTCAAGTGCTGTGTTTTAAATACATTGTAAATCAACTTGATATGAGAGGCGGTTCTAATGATGTCACATATTTGATGAAATAATAGATGAAATGACTTTAACGTTAAGAAC
>JAUJYT010000898.1:0-14357 GCA_033996565.1 Nanhermannia nana
TAAAACAATTAGCTCTTCACGTTTTACTGTTTTAAATCAAATCTCAAGATTTAATGCACAATTTTTTTACTGATAAAAATGTTATTATTGTCTTAAAATAATATTCTAATAGAGATCTTCTCACAAGGCCTTTAAAAGTCAATTAAATGCTTGAATACAAATAGACTTTTTGATGAACAATTGATAAACAAAATAATTAAATTCGACTTATCGTTCAAAATCAGGCTTAAAAGGATTTTTATCTTCTGTTAGATATTCCATTAATGAAATCCAACAAAATCTTAAAATTTTATAGGCTATCAAACAGAATAAGTGCTTACTTATCGAAGTTATTTTAGAGCAATATCAAAATTTAATACTTTTTACAACTTTAATGGATTTATATTTAAATATTTATAGTTTTATTTTCCACTATCATGTAAAGAGAGGCCACCAAAGGAAGCAACATATACCGTGAAATTTCATTATCAAAACACACAAATACATTATATAACTATTATTATAAGTATTTCTCTCAATAAATCATTTTATTGACACTTTTATAGCTGAATGCATTCGTGAAGCTATACATGCGTTGGTTAAGCGAATTAACTGTTTTTATCATCACCTGCACAGTTGTCTCATCCGGAATAAAATGAAGAACTGCATCTGCATCTGCCCATTCAAATAACTCAAAAAACTTTGCTGTTATGTTTTGGGTGTTAATTATTTAACAATCAAATCACGTTCAAAGAGACCCATTCAAACTTTTCCGTGCAGTAAACGTATAACTAAGAGTGAATGTCAAATAACATATTGCATAATATTCAATATTATACAATATAGACTATTATAACCTCAATAGGTAAAATGCATGCTATTCACGGTTATTATTTTATTATTGTTTTTCAATCAGTACGTGCTTTCGATGAAATTTCATTAACAGATAATCACGTAAATTGAATGTCTGGTCTGCAGACTATGTCTTATCTAAGCTGAAAGCCTCTCTGCCGGTGTGTCTATTTGTATGTCTGTTACGTTATCTCTGTCTGTATGACTCTGTTCTCTCTGTTCTCTCCTTTCTCCCAAATATCTGAATGCCTGTTCCATCTATTCTGTGATACACGTGCAGGTGCTGCTACTATTCTATCATTCATTTTCATGTTGCCTTTCAGGCTATTTGGTGTGTTTTGAATGACAGTTCGCAAAATTCTAGGCGGACGGCCATCAGAAATGCAGCATTAATAACGGTCTCTTCCAAGCTATCGCCGAAAGCAATATTAAGTTAAATACAGTACAAAAAGTTTAACTAAACAAAAGGTATCTCAATAACTGCAGCATTGCTTCGTCGCATTAAACTCTTCGGGTTTGTTGACTACTTTGATAAAAGTGACTAAACTTAATCCAAACAAAATGAAATTCATTTAAATTAATTCTGAAATTTTTAATAAGCTTTTGAAAAAATAAGACAAATTCTTTTAATTTAAATATTTAAATGAACCAAACATTGATAGCAAGTGAAAAAGTGTGTAAAAATAGCATTTGGATGAATGCATAACTAACAGGAGATGATTAATGAAATAAGAAAAAAAAGTACAAAAAGCTACAAAAAGAAGAAAATGATTACTTAAATGAATTAACTTGTAATACAGGCTCATACAATGCATAAGTAACTGAATACACGCTTATAAACTTAAAAACATTATTTGTTGATTTTGTGGTTCACAATTGCTGATTACACTTTAGAGAGAACAGACATATCATATCATTTGAAACGAGCCAATTTGCTTGTCAAGAAAGAGATTGCTTTGCATTTTTAAGAGCCTAACGTTTTGAAGTGCCTGTGCCTATGCCTGTGCCTGTGTCTGTGCTGTTAAAATAAAAATGTTTGAAAAGTTTGAAAACTTTATTGACATTTCGAACAACACCTACAATGCTGTTTAGCCAAAAGTGAGGGATCATTGGTGAGGAGTGGCTCACTGGCACCTAATACTAATAAAATGTTTATTGCTTAACAATATAAAGGTTTCAGAAGAAATTTCTTGAGTTTTTTTTGTTTTCAGGTTTATTTTTACTGCTTTGCCTTTATAGACAACTTCATGAACCGCATGCAAAAAAGAGTAGAAATTCATTGAGATGTTCAGCAAATATTTATTTTGAAAAAAGGCTTAATCTAATAAAAATTTATTACTCTAAAGAAGCATACATTTAGAGTACATTTTTTAATGTAAGAAATTAAATCTTTATATATTTCAGTTAAATTACATCAAATTAATTATATTATAAAAGTTTAAAACGTTAACACTTAAAGGATTGAGAATCTAAAAGTCTAATTATTCTTATCTTTCACAGAATTTTGATTTATTGATATGAAGACCATTAAAAGCATATACGGTATAAAATACTAAGACTAGCGTTATATCTAAGCCACAGAAAAAGTTCAGGAAATTTTCGAAATAAATTTTCCATTTTTAGAGCATTTATCAAAAAGGCATTTAAAGTCAATACAATTCAGATAATTTTGAACATGAATATAAAGACGTTTCAGTGGTTTTGGCAGTTTTCAAAACAAGTATATATTATTTGTCTTACTTGAAGCCAAAACCATGAAAAGCTCGTGAGAAGTGAACATAAAAATAAGAAAGAAAGGACATTCAATGAATAGTTCGTGATGAGAAACTTTGATCACTGAAACCGATCATTAAATTGTATAATAGAAACTCAAAAGTCATAACAAGTATTTTTGAAAGGGATGGTACAGTGAAAACTGGAGGAGACGTATAGTAGAAGAACAGGAGGAGAGAGGAGAGAGAGAGAGAGAGAGAGGAGAGAGAGAGAGAGCGAGAGAGAGAGAGAGAGAGAGAGAGAGAGAGAGAGAGAGAGAGAGAGAGAGAGAGGAAAAACGCAATTAAATAACGGGAAAATATCAGTTAGTGGTTGAGATCCGTTCAAATTAATTATAGTGACTTCATTTGTAGTTAAGTACTTAAAAATTAATGTTTTAACGGAGGATATGCTGCAGTTTTCTTCAATTGGATTATAATTAGCATAAATTTTTAAAAGAAAACTTTTTGAAACATAGCTTTAAAAAATGAAAAAATTTATGTTTCAAAGAATAATAAATAAATAAAATGCGATCACTTTTTACATATATAAAATATTTTATGATAAAATTATTGAAATGAATTGTAATTTGAATAAATATTATTGTAGGAAAAAAATGAAAATATTTTCTAATCCATAAACTCAAGAAAACAGATCATTTACTAATATTTGGTATTTTTGATGAAACAGTTTGAGAAACACAGCAAAAGCAAAGTCTGATAGAAAAATATTTCTAAAAGACTTGAGGCCAACATTTCCCTATTGAAGTGTGATGTGTATCAACGCCTTCACGATTCTTCTCCTCTTATGCCATATTCCAACAAATCCATCAACTTTACTGACATGAGCGCAGGGGTTACGCAACACTGAATACGATATTGATGCGAATGCGAATGCATTCGATGCTTTTGTCTCGCGTTACCATCATCTCCATGTCCTAAATGTAAAGAACTGCTAAAAACATCATCAAACATATCAAAGCATTTCAAGAAACAAATCCTATTTCTATTTCTCGTTCAAAAGGCATTGAGAAAAAGGTTTCCTCGTATTCTCTTTCTTCTCTAATTTGACCTTTTTTGAGGTCTGTCAGCAACAACTAAATGGTTCTTTCACTGATCCTCACTGTATAGAAAACTACTTCTATGCAGATACAGTCGATATTAGATTTAATAAACTGATAAATGTCAGAGCTCTTAATCTCTGAATTGATAAAACAGTCAAATAGTTATTTTGTCATTAAATTGGTTGACTTTATGCAAAAGAAAGTGTTCCTCAAGAAGACAGCATAACTGCAAGAACTGAAAAAATAAAGGCTTTTGTAATGGAGAACAGCTTTTAAGCGTTAAAACTAAACATTTTTATGCAAAGTAAAGTCATTTCATGAACAGAACTTATGCAAAAGTACACCTCTGGCTAAGCAATAAACAGCGATTCGAATAAAAGCGTAAAACATAAAAACTTAGCCAAAACTTTTAAACTTTTGACAAAACCGTCTCAAAAGTGCCAAAAGTCAAAGCGAAAACTTTGGAGAAGTAAAGCAATCGCTATCGCACTCCTCTTAGACCTATTAATAATCTGCAGCAGAGCGAGAACGGATAGCATAAACGGATAGCATAAACGACCAAATGATTTATAATCACTCTTTTTTGAGAGGAAAAGTGACTCTCAAACCAAACGTGAACCTCAACCAGTGATAAAGTTGAGCTTTTCAAAAAAGCGATAATATTACTAAAGATAAAATATATTCAGATGTATTACAAACTGTATACGTATCATAAGTATCTACAAAATACATACAAACAGTAACTTTAAAATCTTTTATTTACTTTCAGATTTCTTCTCACTGTATACACACTGTATACAAACTGTATATACACATACATAATATTTTTTCCTAAAATTTATTTAATAGACAAATATTTCCTTCAATAAAATAAAAGTTTTTAACACAATTTCTAAAATAATAATAAATATAATTATATTAATAAATGTATAACTTGTGATATATATTTATATTTAAATAAAAACTTTTTTTCATTCTTATGCTTAAAATAAGTTTAATATCTCAGAGAATTTGTTCATTTATTTTCGTTAGAAATGGTTTTTATTCCTTAAGTCTTAAACTCAATAACTCTGTCAAACGGTCTATAAATACAAAGTTTGTGTATAATTCACCGGTCAATCGAAGTGTTGCCAAGAGTTTGTAGTCTTAAATGGATTGCTATTTGCATGACTGGGAGTAGGGATAGGAAGCGCTCGTCCCATAAGACTAACGTTTTGTGATCCACTTGTAATTTGAGACGACGACCAGTTGATCATATCGTTAAAGGAATCAGTTGTGGTTTGGTTAGTGTTTGTCATTGATAAGGCACTGGTTTGAGCGTTGTATGGCTGACCAAAATATAAATTATTCTTAGTTTGACTGTTCTGTTGAGTTTCCATCACAAACGGATTGACCGGATTTAGAGAACCAGATAATGAATTGCTCGACGAATTAGGCGTTAATGTGTTAAAGTCTTTACTATTTACTGACAAACACCAGTTATTATTATTATTACTATTATTACTTATAGGAAGTGGAAGTGGTCTCTGCTTTGAGTCTGATTTCTTCTCAAATAATGGATCAAAAATAATGCTATTATTATCAACAACTTCTTCTTCAGGAGGAGTATCTAATTCAATGAGTGGCACTTCTTTACTATTTTCATCAGTTATGGGCTTTAATTTACGAGTTAATTGACTTCTTGGAGGCGGTATCGGCTTTGTTATAAAACTTAGCGCATTATTTGATGCCGAACTGCTTTGGCTGTTACTCGATTTGGTGCTATTGGATGACTCGTCAATGGAAGATCTCTTGTGGAGAAAGTCTTTTAACTCTCCCATTAAGTCCATATCAATCCTATTAAAAGTCAGCATTTCATGCGAATGATCGGAATCAACATCTGATACTTCAGGAGACGCTTCTGGCGCTAACCTATTGCCTGACGATGAAGACGATGAATGTGATGACACCGATAGGCCATTACTAGAAGATGAATCGAATCCGTTATACAATTTATTGACACTTTTGTCAGTTCTATTTTTATCAGCCAATAGTTTACTACTATTTTCGCGCACATAAGTGACAGTCTTATCAGTTTTTCCGATAACATTCCCGCTCATACTCTTCTTAATACTTCTGCCTCTTATCGGAAGCGTTGGACTCGACGGTACACTGGAAGGCTTATGAGACGTATAATTAGCAGACGATGTTTTGTGAGTATTATTAGAAGAATAATTATTATTTGTATTATTGGTTTGTATTTTAGATCTCAAATCCTTATACGCCTGTTTGCCTTTATCTTTAACTTGTTTATAGGCAGACTTCATGGCAGGATTTACACTCTTGAGTATAGCTCCGCCCTCTTTCCGCATCGTTCCTAACCATTCCTTGTATTGCGTCTTCAATCGGCTCGTACTCTTGTCCTCATACATATTGAGCTCGAATTCAAATTCATCACTAAAACCTTCGCCATCGTTAAGCATTTCAAGTCTTCCTTCAATGAATTGACGAAATATCTGCAACTGAAGCATCTTTTCTAGAAATGTCTGTATTGATGGCGGACGGGTTGCTACAAATGCCTCATAATTGAAAGTTATTTTCTCTCCTTGTGTGAGCCGAAGAGCGTCTCGATAGCCACCAATCAGTATGACGAGTGCCCTCAGAAAAGAACGCGCCACACCATCGCCAAGCATTGCCATCGGGTTTCGAAGACTTTTTTTGAGCGAATGAATCTTTAAAATAAATGTAATTTTAATGAATAGTCTGTTAACTGATTTATTTTTGGAGAAGACTTACGATATCGTTTGGCAACATATGCACGTCGTCGAAAGGAGACTCTATTTTGTTCTCATCTGCGTCTAGTATTACAATATCACCCAATTCTGAACGCTTTACTCTCTGCAAAACATTTTAAGAATTTCTATTAATATCACATTTAATTAAATAGAGTTAAACATTTTTATGTTTTAGAATTAGATTAGAGTTCAATCAGTTTCTTCAGGTTTTGAGGCAATAAAACTCTTAAATAAAAGTTATTGTAATTCATGAAATAAAAAATTGTTTGCATCACAAACAAGTAGCAGTGTTGACAGCCCAACAGGCGTACAACTTTCAAATTGATTAAATAGTTTTTTAAACTTCTATTTGTGTGCTATAGTTTTATTTAATTTTCTATTTGGTTACAAATTCACATATTTTGAACTTTTTTCGAATAAGTTTCAACTTTTAAAAATTTATAAAATATTGGCTTCAAACACGATTTTCAGAAGCTTTCAAAAGGACACCCTCTCGAGCATTTGATCTGATAATAGCAATACTTATCTATGTTTCTTTTATAATACTTATTCTAATTGTTAATAAATTAGATAACTTTGTAATCATTGAAACTTATGTTCATATAATGTAAAAGTATATGAATCATAATATTTATAAAAGAATATAAGTCGTGATAATTATTATTTTCAAGTTTAACTCAAAACTCATCAAACCCTTAAGAAATGTCTTTTATTGCTTCTACTGATATAATCAAGAATTCCTGTGTCGTTAAGAAAAATAAGTGTGAAAAGTGTTATGAGTTTGTCGTTTCACTTGAATTAAGACATAGAGAAGTGTCACTGAATTATAAATGAGAAAATGCTACAAAAAGTCATTCAAATGTGAAAGCACGTAAACCTTACGCTGCAATAATTGACTATTTGTTTATATCTGGTTTATATGTTTCAAAGATTTGTGGCTAAAAATGGTTTAAAAATTTGCATAAATGCAAGCGTAAGACAAAATTTAAAATATTTGTTTTTGATTAAATAAATTCATCAAATTAACAAAATATAATATAAGAAAATGAATTTAACACATAAAACATTAAAAGGTTAATTAAAATGAAATTCTGAGAAAAAAGTCTAAATTCATAGCACATCACTCATAGTTAGTGAACGAAGTTTCATATGACTAAACACTTTTTAGGGTAAATAAAAACCACTTTAAGATAAATTAACATAAAAAATATGATTTAGGTTTAATACTTAAATACAGTATAAGATCCTATCAATGATTAAAGAGTTCTCATTGAAACTTTGCTAAAACTATCCCAATAATTATATGTTTAAGACTTTATTTGATAAATTATTTAAATTGATTCAAAAAACGAAACAAAATAAGAAACTCTCAGATTTATTGAGTTTATCAGTAAATCTTAGACTTATGATCAATACTTAAATTCAAGGCTTTCTGATTATTGATATTTTAAACCAATAGTTTTTGGTATTAATAAACTACAGGTTGTATTACAGGAAAATGTTTAGCAAAATAAAGGATAAAATTAGAGTTTTTCTAATAAAAATAAAATAATTTATAGCTAAATAGAAACATGAATTTGCAAAACAAGTAAACTTATCGAAAACAAACAAAAACCTGGACTCACACTCATTATAACAGAAGGGACGCCAATGAGGAAAGGCATGGGAGCACTCAAATAGTCAAGTAAATGATGCGGTAATACAGGAATGAAGATATGCTGCCAATGCATGGGATATATTAAAGAATTAGCCGCCTGTACACAAGCTGATAATCGGCTCAATTTCTTGGAAGTCATTATAATTCTTCTTTCATTGAGCATATTTGCAAATATTACGATCATATTCGTGGCGTCGATCGCATTGAAATATTCTGTTAGGTTTCTCTGCATTTAAAACATTAATTAAATATTAAAAAATAATTTAAAAATATAAGTATTACATCTTCAGGAATGCTCGGAAGCTTGTGATGGTCAGGACAGGAAGCGTTGAATTCGAACACTTTATCGTCTGTACAATAAGTTACACTCAATTGTAAACCAGGTTGAGGTACATCGCAATTATAGATTGAATCTAAAAATCTGGTCAAAAATGTAGCCTAAAAATAGATAGAAATAAGAAAATATTAATTTAAAGCTAAAAACAGGTTTGATATATGTATTAATAATTGGTGTTTCAAAATATAAATGTATTCAAATAATTTTCGCAGTTATTAATTTGTTTTTAATGACATGTTTATCTGGAATTATGAATATTAAGTCGACAAATGATGTGATACAATATTTTGCGTGCCATACAATTTATCATTAAATTTCTGTTCAGCTAATACTGCATTAGAGAATAATTAAGTCTCATATTTCAATCAAGGATTCATATACTGTATAAGAACTGTTGAAGGGCTTAAACACTGCTATACATAGAAAATAATAATTACCGGTATTAAAAAAGAAAAAGATCAAAAATCAATGAAATGGCCTTTAAATGGACAGAAATTGGTTTTTCTATACTTATTTTAAATAAAATAACTTAAACTCCCATTATTTCAATTAAACGTAATGGAAGTTTAAGTTATGGAAAAATAAGTCCTGCCTTTAATGTATATTTTAGTAAATCTTGATCTATATTTGAGTCTATCTGTCATTTAACTTTTAGTTTAGATTTGAAAATAAATCCTGTATTGAATGGCTGACTATTAACTATCAAAACCAGCATTCAGTTCATTGGAGTTTAATTTAATTTTAAAAATTATGTGCAGAAAATTGTTATGACTCGCCTCCAGATTATAACTTATTTTATGATAAATTATTTGTTAAATATATAGTCGAACAATCTGTTAAATTATTTTCAGGATTATCTTAATCAGATTATGTATTATCTAATCTTTAATAACTTCTCATCAAATTTTTAGCATAATTTGGAATTTAACTCAATTTATTTCTTTATGTTTCCGCCGATTTTCTAAATAAGCATAGCGTTTAAAATATTTGAGATTCACTCGCAAGAGATTCACAATAATTTAAATTCAAATATATTCAAAATATTATTCAAATTTATTCAATTAACTTTATAGCAGTCATCTTGAAGTTGACAAGACTTTTAAGCCTAACATTACTGTTAAATAATATTAATGGAGAATTAGACGGATATGACTAATGAGTTATTTCAGACTTGAATATCGTGATAAAAACTAAAATTAAGCACAAAATATAGTTAATTGGGTTAAAGAGAGTATTCGTTAAGGAATAAATAAATTCATAATAATCTGAATAAATAAAGTCAAGGAGGAATTGAAAAGACATTATATTAATTATAATTTGTCAGTCATATTATTATTTAATTACTGCTAGACTTCCATAAAAGTCAATATTTCCAATATTTTGACATCAATTAAGGTTTAAAATTAAGTCAACTTTTTGTTTAAACCAGTTTAGACTCAAAACATTTGAGTGTCAAATAAGAAAAACAATTAATGAATTACATAAAATGCGTGTAATGTAAGTTTGAATGTATTAATGAGAAAATGACTTACTCTCTGGTTTGTGAGTTCGGCGCATTGATTTAATATACGGAAGAAAGTGGAATGCCATGGAAGGCAACTTAGAATTACAATACACGTCTCGCTTTTGGGCGCGTGTCGGCAAAAGCCAAACGTCCACTTCGAGTCGATGTTTGTCAGTACAAATGAGAAATGAGTTACGATATCACTATATCAAACAAATCATAATCACATTAATTGTAATAAAAATAAAATATTACTATAATTTCATTTGAAAACTTTCGCTATAAAAAATACATCAAATGCTCTCAATTAAGGGTTCTTTTATCAAAATTGTATGTAAAATAAATATTTATAAGTTGTGAAGCAACTCATTTTGCTTTAAACTCTATCTTATTATTTAATGTGTTTTGAATTAATTTAGATTAATATTATAAACTTTTCTTTCACATGACCTCAAAATATTAGTACGAATTTTAATTTGTATTCATAAAAGTGAGCGTAAAATTTGTGGTTGTATTGAATATTAACCCAGGATTTCATACTAATTCATTGCAATACTAAGAAAGTTAAATAATTAGTACTTATAGAAAAAGATTAGTTCTTAACTAAATTTTATTTCTTCCAAAAGTTAAGATAAAAGTTTGTGATAAAACTTATTCAATATTTAAAGCATTTAAAAAACAGATAAGAATCTCATTGAGCTTTTACTGATGAACTACTTTTAAGGCAATGGAATTTTGTGTATCAATTAAAGTCAAGCATTTGTCAGCAAAAACATTCATCTATTGGTGTTATTAATGTTATTATGAGTTTTATGTTACAAATACTTCAGAGCTAGTAATCAATGGCATTATATAATGACATGACTTAAGTATAAAACAGACAATTATATGATAAACAAATTATAAATATTAAGATATGATTTCCTGAATAACAGTATAGATATTATGAAATCTGTTTTAGAGGTCAACCAAAAAGTTCATATCATATTATTTTTATAAATAGATCAAAATTTTATCAGCAATAAAAAGTTTAGGGCTCTCTGTATACATATTTCGCTTTATTTCAATTCATTCAGGAGTTATTTGAATTGAGATTTTTATTTGTCTCTCGTTTTGTCTGTTTTATGGCATGTTTTATGAAGTCGTGAAAACATTTGAGTTCAACGTATTTCTAATTATAAGTCAAATATTCAATAGACGTAAACAAATATTGGATTCAATTGTAGGGAAAGTTTTCAAATAAAGGAATAATTTTTGAAAAATAAAAAAATGTTATATCATATAAATTGACAAAAATAAAAAATAATAATAAATAGTAAATAAATATTAATAATAAGATTTCTAACACATAGTAAACACAGGGATAAGCGAATTGTGGCACACATTTCAATATCTCTTGCGATGAATAAGATTCCGGATATTTCTGGAGAATAAAAGCCGATTCAGATTGACTGTTAGGTAACGCTATTTCACAAAAACACTCGAATATATGCTCGCAATTACTCCTATAATAAAAAATACCATTCAATTACATCTCATATTAGTCTCATTTTTAAGGTCAATAAACATTAATATATATTAAATAATTGCTAACAGACCTTATTCGAGACCCCATTTTTGTCTTCTTTGTATTCAAACACTAATTAATTACAATTAATTGTCACTAAATATTAATTTGGTTGTCATTTGAGTCAATTTACGTTATATAAGTCAATAAGTGTTACATTATTTGAGTTTGTGATCAATCGTCAGTTTCAATCATTTCTATGATGACTGTTATGAACGCAAAAACCTTAAAACTCCGAAAGCGTTTATCTGTTACTCCCCGTTCACACCCATTAAAAAAAGTTTGAGCTTTAAATCGGACACAAAATACGTCTAAAGGAAAGATCCATTACTTGAAAATAGGGTCAAAACCTGTTGCACTTTTCTAGGGTTTTAATAGCAGTTTAGTTCGTTTGCGCATTCATTAGAGCTGTGTATCAGATGTTTTGACAATCAGTTTCTCAAATATTTGATTATTTTTGTTGAAAATTGTACTCATTTTTAACTGTTATTACTCAATAAACTTTTAAAGTTATGATTTAATACGGATTTACTCTTTAGAAAAGTTTTGTTGAAAATTTAGGTTTTGTATACATTAATATTGCGTATAAAATATTGATAGAGTTTGTATGAGAAACACGTGTACTGTTTATAATACTGAATGTTATTGATATACAGATATTTGTGTTCATATCAATCAATTTAAATGTTTTTATTTGACGACAAACTGTATTAATTCATTCAATTTAAATATCTATTAAAATAAGTAATAATTGAATTAAATTTTAAATTAAACCAATAGATAAGAGACTAAACGATAGAATATTGCAATTAAAGTGATTTTATATTAAAATAGAATTATTAAAAAAAATAAAATTAAAAACTATAATAAAAAAACATATGATTCAAAATATTTGAAACTAAAGTATTGAATAATAATAAAAACAATGAAAAAGTTATTAATATTAGTGTTTATAATAAAATTGATATCAATAAGAGTTGACTCACATGAGGATCACCTACACTCTGGCCCTCACTCACACTCTCACTCCCATGGCGTGCATGAGAGCCATGAAAATGAGGACCATTTGGGTCATGACCACCACCATGACCACAACGATCACATTGAACAGAAGCCATCGTTTAAGTATTCGCGTGAAGCGAATGTCAGAGACAATTACGAACAGTCATCACATTCAGAGCAAAGGCAGGTTCCGGACGGACATAAGTCTGGCGGTTGTCCTTTCAGTCATAGCCATAGCCATGAAGGGCACAGTCATGAAGAGCACAGTCATTCTCATTTTGAACACAAAGCCAGCCATCCCTCAAAAGATGTGTCATCTGTATGGTTGTCAGCGCTGAGCTCAACACTTCTCATATCTCTTGCGCCATATATTATATTATTCTTTATACCGCTCGATAACTCTCCCGAATACGAGCCATGGCTTAAAGTGCTGTTAAGTTTTGCTTCTGGAGGACTACTCGGAGACGCGTTTCTCCATCTGATACCACACGCATTAATGGCACAAAATGGTGACAGCGATGGTCACAGTCATGATCACAGTCATAGTCACTCTCATTCACATTCGCATAATAGTAGTGAAGATGAGCCACACGTTCATGACTTATCAGTGGGTCTCTGGGTTTTGGCCGGTATTATAGTTTTCTTAATGGTTGAAAAGTTTGTTAGAATTGTTAACGGAGGTCACGGACACAGTCATAGCCATAGTGTTGGCTCTGATTCAGAACATAAGCACCAAAGCGATAGTGAAGAGCCTCACAGCAAAAGCTCTGACAGTAAAGAATCAAAAAACAAAAGTGGATCTGAAAATGAAAGCGGTTCCGAATCGGACAGTGATCATAAATCTTCAGATGACGACAACGATAACAAAGAACTGAGTACTGAGAGCGGACATACAGGTGATAATGAAAGCTCTGCAAAAAAAGTTTACTAAATATTATTTATTGAATATTTTAGTGGTCGGTGACATCAAAATTGCCGGTTATCTCAATCTTGCGGCCGATTTCACGCATAATCTGACCGATGGTTTAGCAATTGGCGCCTCTTTTCTGGCGGGAAGAAGTATTGGAATTGTGACCACAATTACTATTCTATTACATGAAGTCCCGCATGAAATCGGAGACTTTGCGATCTTAATACAGTCCGGTTGTAGTCGACGAAAAGCAATGCAATTGCAATTGATTACAGCAGTCGGCGCTTTCACCGGTACGTGTATTAGTCTGTTTGCTGAAGGACTCGGCGATGCGGCCTCTTCTTGGATATTACCGTTCACTGCTGGAGGCTTTATATATATCGCTACTGTGTCTGTGATTCCAGAATTATTAGAAAACACCAGTTTATGGCAATCAATCAAAGAAGTAGCTGCTCTTCTGGTTGGGGTAGCAATGATGGTATTGATTGCTCACTTTGAATAACTATTAACTTACATTCTATTTTCTAATTAACATTATATTAATGTAAAGCAATCGTATTATTTATACTGTTTTTTGTTTTAAACCTAAGTACTAATTAATTACAATTCATAATCTCTTAGAGATTATGAAATCAGTGCAAATCATATGGGTTTTTGTCAGATTTCATGTTTAGAAGAATTGTGACTTAACTTATATATTGATATAATACGTATATTTATTTTGATTAAAAAACGTTAAGTTTTAATATTCCGTCTGAGTATTGTTATTACAGCACAAACAGGTTATTATATTTGACATAATGTTTTGGAATTTGGTTTCGAAAAACACTTGCATTTCAGCTTAAAATTATGACATTGATTGAGAGTTAAGAGTGTACACGTCTCTCAACAAAAATCCGGCACCCCTGGTATTGGGCTTACTCCCCCTTATGCGTTAACACATAAGGGGGAGTAAGCCCA
>JAUJYT010000899.1:0-14351 GCA_033996565.1 Nanhermannia nana
ATTGAAATTAGAGAAGAAACTCCGTTATGCATAAGTAGGACTAAAATTAGATTTAAAAATAAGTTATATTACTGTACAAACAAACCTGAACATTAGAAACTCCTGCTCTGTAAACATTGATTTTCATACTGAATAAATGAAGTTTACTATCTTTAGATACTACGTAGTAATGGTTTCAATGGTTTTAATTTCTGACAAAATATGATTATTGACTTAACAAATGTTTTAAAGATTTTCAAGCTTTGAATATAAGAAACTTTGATTTGTAAAAGCAATGCAAAAAAATTAACACTCAGTGAAATGTTACGGAAAATGTTAAAAATCATTTGTGTATCAGATAATCTTTAATACCTGTTTATTGTCAGACAATCGCATCCATTGATTCAATTTATTGGGCATTTTTGTGCCACTTTTGTCGGAAACTTTAACTTTAGTAACAGAAGTCTTTTCAGGACATTTTTCGAAAAGTAGCACTCGTTCAGCAACAGATCCTTTTGCCAAATAAGGTTTAACTGGTATTTGTCCGAACACCAGTTTTCCGTTAACAAATTTTGGTTCAACCGGTTTAGCTTCAGGTTTAGGCAAAGGTCTGGAAAGTGTAATAATTCTAGGTTTGGGCTTATCATTAGCGGGCTTTGGTTTACTAGAATTTCCATTTCCAATAACTCTATTATTTCCATTTTTCACAACCAATTGTTGGTCATCTTTAGTGCTCTTTCGAGAATTCCTCTGAAGTATTGCTTTCTCGTCATCGGTCAATTGATGGACAATAAAAGATTCCATGGATGTTTCGGGAGCTGATAATGGACGAGATTTGCCGTTGCGTTGTTTGCTGTCATTATTAGTTTGAGACGTATGTTGAGCTTTAGTTGTAGAAGTTGTAGAGTTTGGAGTAGAAGTAGACACAGTTTTCACAGGTGAGGGTGACATTTGAACACTCTTTTGCAATACATTTGATGGCACAGTGAACGAAGAAGTTGGTTCAAGTGGTGTAAGCACGCATTTGGAGTCAATAACACTAAAAGTTGGCGCAGATGCAAGTGTGGCACTCTCTGGAACTGATTCGAATGATAGTGATGGCGCTGATAGCGGTGTTATTTTGGGATTTTGCGAAACAGGTGTATTCTTAACAATAATTGTTCGTTGTTTTGGTGCCTCATCTTTAGTAATATCTTTTTTCTCATCACTTTCGATAGGCTGAGGGGTCGGACTCTTTCGTAATTCAATTATTGATTTATATCTAATATTAAAATCAAATAATAATATTGATTGTTAAGAATTCTCGTGATTTAGGTCTTAAAATTGAATAATTTTGTAACCATTTCATTAATCTTTATGAACATATTTTTATGAGAACTCATTCACAGAGTGAATGTGCAAAGGACTGCATATTTTAGTTATTTTTTAATTTCAATCAGTGACAGGAACTACTCATTCGTGTTTTAGTAAATGATTTGAATTACCAGTAGTTCTTATCTTCAAAGAGAAATAGTTTAATGTATATGCACTCAATTGTTATCTAAAAAGCAAACTTTTGACGAAAACTTTTTTGCTTTCTTCTTTAGAACTCTCGTTTGACAACTCAGTCGAGATTTAATAGCGAAAATTTTTCTATTACTTAATTGGGGCCAAAATCACAATAAAAGCGAAACTTTGAATGTTTTCATATGAATACAGTTAATATGAATATGTTTTTCATGAATTTTGGTTTTTGTTAAAATTTAGAGCAAAATTTTCTTAATAGTAAATCATTTAAAAAAACAAATAATATATTCAGAGCATAAAAAAAATTTTTAATTTCTTTAAAAATTGAAGCATAATATTTCACTTTACACATCATTCATTAGCTCAAGAATTGTGACATTAAAGCAACAAAATAGCTGAAGAGTCTAATTAATTGAAATTGAAATGTTCTTTTAATGGGGTTTTAAAAAATAAAAAGGAAAGCCCTTTCCTTAATTTGAATAGACTGGTAATTAAAAAAGAAGTACAAAATTGTTTTGACCTCAATTGTGTTAAATATATGCGTAGAACATATCAAATATAGACTTTAAAAAAGCAACAGTTAGTGCTTTCAAATTTAAAGTTAAGGAAGTTTTCTATTGAGAAACTAAGTTTACAGCAAAACTTTAAAGAATATGATAAAAAGCAGCAATAATTCAATAAGTGTAAAGATTTATACCTCGACAATGAAGTTGACTTTGGGCTTATGCCAAATATTAACTTTTCAGGCTGTGATGATGAGGCAGTTGATGGCTCTACAGATGGTTCTAACGTGGATGTGGGGGACGTGGCTGATGATGGACTTGGTGTTGATGAAGATGTATTCCTTTCCTGATCGAATTTGGACAAACGCTGTCTAACAAGACTTTGATTTCTATCTTTAAGAGCATTGTCTGCCGGTATACGGACTCCAAAAACATTTTTTGTGGGACTTTCTTCATTCCTCTGGTTATTTATAATATCTATCTGGGGCTGGGATTTGATTATTATCTTTCTTCCTTTCGAGTCCAGTTCGTTGGCGGATATTTGTTTAGATTCTTGTCTTCTGCGATCTTCTATCACAAAATTCCTATCAATAAGTTTAGAAAATTGAAAATTTATCAAATTGTACACATTTTTTAATACTGTATAGCATTATAGTTATGATTATAAGTGTTAATTGTGATAAAAAGTAACAAAAGTCATGCGACAACCTTTTATCTATACAATTGTTGATTCGTTGGTATAGACCTTTGAAAAATATGTGGACTCATAAACATTTATCAAATATATAGGTAGAGTAATAAAATTAGAATAAGTTGACTTTGAATTTTAAAACCGCAAACTTTTAATCAAAATATTTATATTCAAGAATTTGCAAAATATTAGCTAAAATTCAACTGAGAATAATTTGAATTCGTTCGTCAGTTTATAAATTGATGATTTATTACTTTTTTGACAAATGTTTAGCAAATATTAGAATTTTGGTGACTTTGCTCATTGAAAACAGACTTCTCTTTTGATAGAACGCGCAAACAAATTATAAGTGAAGTTTACGGTTTCATAATTAATAATTTAATAGATAAAAATCTAATATTAGATCTTGAATTAAATATTTGTTCATTAATTCTATTTATTCAACATAATTAATCAATTATTAATTTAATTAAATAAACTTATCGTTAGGTAAATATTTTCCAGTGATTACGAAAACATTTAAATAACTTAAATCACGTCAAACCTTTATATTATTAGTGTATTATTATATCCTTAATACTCCTAGTTATTAAATAAGTAGATATAAAAATTTGAATTTTTACCCATAGAAAATTTCAAATCACAGATAATTAATCTGAAAATATTGCATATTTCTAACTAAACTTTATTCTAAAGTTTTTGATATTGTCCTAAACATATTGATTACATGTGTATATACTAGATATAGGTATGATTTATTGATAGAATATAGTTAAAGCATCGTTTCATTTAAGGGTCAAAGAATAGTACTCATAATGTAAAAAGCAACAGAATCATTAAAAGGAAGTAAGTCTAAATTTTTTATTACTTCTGCTCCTTATTATCAATCAAAGTGATACGCATCAGAATCACCCCAATCTTTAAGAATGCATGAGATGCATGAGATGCTTTTGATTAAATTTTTTCACATGAGATTTGATATTTTAATTACGTTATCATTATATATAATGATATTTGAGTTAATTTTAGACTTTTTTAGTTTAATTAGAGTTCAAGAATGAGTTCAAAGAATGCCAAAAACATTATTCGGAACATTTGAAAGAGTAAGCGAATAATTGTTTGTTATCTCATATTAAATCATTGCACAAAAATGGAAACAACTAAAAGATAATTAAATTAAATACAGCTCTGAAGTTAAATTAAATCGCTTCTAAAGAGTTGGCAGTTCTTGGAAGAGCACGCGTTAGTTCTTCGTCTTCAGACATCTTTTTTGACATATAGATAAGGCATTAAGAATTAAGAAGTGCTAAATGAGTTACGATAGGCTATCGTAAGTCTATTCGCAAACAGAATGTCACTCAAAAATTAGAGATAAGACGAGTTCTAAACGGGACAAAAACAAAAGTCGTTTTCATCAAGTGTCAAAACAACATGGGATTCAACACCAAATGTCAAGTCAGGAAATAAACTTTTGTTTGTTTTTTGAGTTAAAATTATCACTTTATAAAGATTATCGTTTTCTTTATAATATGAATTATATTTCATTGCATTTCATGCATTACACAAATGCATACACAAGACATAGAAATGCCAAAGAAATGCCAAAAAACTTTAAATCTGATGCATATCCTTCTTTTGAGTTTCTTTTTCTAATCAACAATTATTAGAAATTGATTGAGTACAGCATCTGTTCTTCTGGTTTGACTGTCTCATTCTCCTGATAAGAAACGGCGCTCTCATTTCACGACATTAGGTAAATATTAATGATAGAGTAGTTTGTATTGTACAAAAGTGGCTTCAATTGGCATCATATTTAAAGTTTATTAACATTATTTTCTTAACTGTTGGCTAATTCAGTGATTGATATCAGTGTATAAGAAATATCACCTCAAATGCTCCTGTGATTGATCAAAGATGAGTCTAATTTGACCCAAATATGAAAATAATATGAATTTTGTTCGAGAAAATAAATTTTGGATGAATGACAAATTCAACTTTTCAATGCTTTCATTTAGTATTTTGTTGGGCTAGTCTTTAAGCAAATTACTCAAAGCAATTAATTTGAAACTTTCGCATAAATTTATGCATTTTTTAAATCTCTTATAAGTAACTATTTCTCCAAAAGTCTAAATTGTCAGAAAAGTCTGTGAGAAGGGATATTATTATTTTTAAATGTCTATAATTAGTCGCATAATTTAGAAAATTACTAAATTATTTAGAAAACCGCATTCAAAGTGAGCTTAAATTAAAGGTGTTTTTTAATTAGAATAATATAAAGCCTCAAATATGAATTTGGTCGCCGGCAATATTTAGATCATAATTAGGGATTCAGACAATAATTAGGGATTCAGACAATAATTTGATTGCATTAAAAGCTCAAAGTTGATTGAAATTGTTATAATAATCGTTGCAAATAACTTAATTAATATTCCAATAATACAATAATTATTTGAATTATTCTTACACATAATTATTATGAATATAATATAAATTATATCAAAATAAGATAATTGATTGATCGGATATAATTAAAATATTTTATATTAATACATAGTCTCATATATATTAATTAAAATTATAAATAGAGATGGTCAGTGTTAAAAATATACCTGATTACCAAAATTTACTTATTAGCGTCATATTTATCTATATTTTCTATATCTAATGGCATTTCGTTATTTGATAGGTTTTAACATAAATTTGTTAGAACTTACCCAAAATTATTGCACGATTTTGTTTTAATCATTTGAAAAATGGAACAAAATTCTCTTCACTATCAAGAAAATAGTCTTTTTAATGGTCTGATTAAAGCAATAGTTGCTCAGGTAATACTGTAAGATATGTATGCTTCATATATAAGATAAAAACATTTCCAAAAAACAATCCTTTTACTTAAGAAATTCTTTGATTCATCAAAAGTTTTAAATGAAAATCAAATTTATTTACAAAACAAATTTTTTTTTATTAAATTGAGAATAATTAAAATATTCATTGGGAAAGATTTATTATAACTGACAGAGAATTTATTGGACAGATTTTGTAAAACATCATTAAAAATTTTAGATAAGCCTTCAATTGTCTTTACTTTAATACATGTCTATTGTATTTCTATTTCAAGATTAAAGACTTAAATTAGCCTAAAATAAAAAAAAGCAGAAACTATACTGACATAAAAACAAGTTTCGAAGCAATATATTGTATGCTCTGTCAGACACTTAATTATGATTAACTTTTTCAACTATCACTTTCAAAGCCATTTATGCGTTTCACTTATCATCATTACTTATCAGCATTTATTTATTTATTCGCTAATCACTGGCATAAATTCAACTGAAAGGTAAAACTAAAATATTATTTTAAAAGTGAATTTCAATTTGAGTTTGTCCATGAAAGTGCTGCATATTGGCGAATATGACCCAATTTAATGCATCACATTTTGTCAAATTATCGCAGATGATGCAAAAATTATAGTTGTCTTTGTTTATTCGACAAGAGTCTACATCTGCTCTTAAAAAGCACTTCATGTCTCAATAATGTGTGCGCTCATAAACTTTATTATATCGAATGATTTATACAATAATTAAATAACTGGAAATGTAGACTTGAATGATAACATATTATGCTGAATACATGCTTATAAGTCATTTCAAAAGCTTTCAATTCTCTGTCATTTAAGTTTAATATTATACAGTCTGTCCCGGTTATTGGGAACCCCGGTTGTTAGCAACTGCTTTTCAATGCACCGGCCAATCCTATGAGAACCTTAATGTTAAAGTGTTCAGATATTGGCAACCCTGTTATTAGCAATACCCGGATACTGTCAAGCATTTTCTCAACACGTGTATAATAAATAATACCAATGGCAATTTTACATAAAATCCTCAAGTTTAAAATTTTTAAAAATTAAAGTAAATTTAAATAAATTTTCTATTAAATTAATATAGATGGCTGATATTGTGAATAAATTAGTAGTTTCATGCACTAACTCCATTTTATTAGTTAACTTAATACTATATTAATATTAGATCAGATCACTCATATCAGATGCACCGACGAGTTGCCAATAACCGGGTCAGACTGTACTTAAAATTAAATTTTAAAGAAAATAATCGAAAGTTATTTTCCAGAAATGTTTTTACTGTATTTTAAAAATTAAAATAAAAAATAGCTTTCATCGTATCCCTATTTTTATTTATTATGTGCAATACTGTATTTAAACGTTTAGCACAGTTTAATGAAATTTATGGTGCCACCACATTTTAAGGATAAGAGTTAAATAATTTGGCAGTCAATTAACATATTTAAGTACTTGATTATTAAAGCTTTAACTTTTTTATGTATTTATGCATAGTTTTTGTTTTTATTATTAAGTATATAATATTCTAGTTATTTAACCAATAAAAATAATTCTTGTCATTTGAATTATTTCTTGTTTAAGACACGATTGATTAGTGAATCGATGCAGGAGTAGAAGTGCGAGAATTACAGCGATTGAAATCTATTAAAGTAAGCAAATGTATCCAACTGTTGCTCTCAAGCGTAGGCTTTTGCTGTCAAATATTTAAATCGCCGGCAATCAATTGAGTGAGGGATAAAGGAAAATAGCGTTAATTCGATTTGATTTTATCTGTAAAATTTTTGTGAGCAATTTTATTAATTAGATAGGACTAATACATATCGTACTTTTTAGGACTCGTCATCCAGGGGGTTAGCCTCAGGAAAATTTCAAAATTGAGGGCGTGAGGGGTCAAAACTCATCAATCTCCTGAGACAATATTTTTTTAACGAAAGTGATTTTGCGCCAAAAAATGTTACAAAAAAATTCGCACATTTTTTTACAAATTTTTCAGAAAAATATCTTGGTCGTGCAAAAACGCATCATTCTTCTGAGACCATTTTAAAAAACTCTTCGGCCATAGTTTTAACAGATTATTTTCAATAATTAATATGAAATTTCAATATTTTACTTTTTCATAAAATGGTTTCATAATAGACTGTAATATTTTGGTATATTTTTAATTTCTCAAAATCTGAACTATGTATGTATGTATGTATGGATGTATCTGAACTAGTAATTATGGTACTGTAACGTAAACTATTCTATAATTTATAATATAAACAAACAATTTTATATCTTAAACTCAAATATCCAGAAACTTATTGTTCAATTGACATTTTTAGCAATTGAATCAATAAAAAATGAGTGATTATTATTAAAAAAATAAATAATGAGTAACAAAATATTGACAATCTTTAAATATAGCATTAAAAAAATTAAAGCCAAGCTAAAATCTCTTTTCCCTCCATGTTTCTTAAAGTCAGCTCAAAAAGTGCTAATTTTTACTCTGTTATCAGTCAATTGATTAATCGAAATGTCATATTTATATTAGAAAAGAATTTATTGAAGTTAACAGAATTACTTTTCCATATTTTTGCCTTAAATTTCAAATAAATCATAACTCTCTTTTAGATACTAAAAAAGCAAACCTCTCAAAGAAAATATTTTGATTAAGCAAAAAAAACGAGAAATAATATAAAACGTTATAATAAATTTTAAATAACCTAAAAAGTAATGAAAATTTACTGAATATTTATATATTCGGTAAATATTCGGTAAAAGAAATAAAGATACCTAAGAAGTGTTTCCAAGTCTGCGGGTTCTTCTTCGACCGCCAATAGTTCAATAGCAGCTTGGATCTGATCGCGATAGCTTTCAACCTTGGCCACAATTGGAGTCAATGTTTGTAACTTTTGTATATCAACAGCTGGCGGAAGAATTAATGGGGAACATAAACCGTAGTGCGTTGCCCCACATTCAGCACCATTTAGACCCAACTTGGGATCTGTTATGCACGGGCAGTATTCTAACGCGTGTATAGCTTTAACTGAAGAAAGATCAACACAAACGGAATAGTAATAAATAACAGGAGTCGATACTATTTTTATTGACGGCAGTGTTGCTGTCGGTAAAGTTGAACACATTAAAAGTTATTTCAATAAATTGGTGATTTTAGTTAACCTTTTAAGAGTCGGTTCGTTTTAATAAATTTTGTTAATTGAAAACCATAATTGGCTTCACTGTTAGATCTTGTGATATCTGTTATTATACACCAGCTTTTGTATCTCTTAAATCTTGATTAACGATACACTCAAAACGGATGGAGATGAAGAAAAATAAATAAATAGACACTTGAGGTGTAGACACAAGAAGTGTTTGCCTTTTCCGTCACATCATAATTACTGCTGCAGTAGAGCTACAAATATTGAGGCTAATGGAGAAAAATATGCAAACATTGTTAGATTGTATGATAAATAGCAGATAGTACTGTATTTTATTAATTATTTTTTAGCTAAAAAAATATTTCTTCAGAGCATTTCAAATATGATAATTCCTTACTTGGAAGACATTCCTTACTTCAAAATATTTTTGCTTAAATAATCGAAAAACTTAAAAATAAGTAATTTCTGCCTTAAAACCGTACAGTATAGCACTCCGACTAAATTATAGCAATTTAATGGCCATTTAATACACCGGAACCGGTTTCTAGAATTAAGATCGATTGATAAATAACTAGATCCTAATTCAAAACACTGCTATTTATTTTTTTCAAAACATTTTTAACTATAATTTTATTTTCTTTTGAATACAATATCAATAACATAATTGACTCGAACTTTACTTTTTTCCTTCAAATTTTGAAATAATATTATTCATATAATTAAATTTCAATTTTGATTTGAAAATATAATTTCATAACAGAATATTTGAAAAATTCTTTTGAAACGAGAATAAAAACCCAAATAAGACTTGACTTATTCAAGTTTTGAACAAAAGTCTTAAAGTTAAGCTTCAAATAATAATTACATTTAAACCCTATTACTTATATAATCCTCCGCTTAAGTTCATCCTTGACCTGACGTAATCTAAATGCAATGCAAAAAACAGAAATTCTAACTTTTTGTTCATTTCCTACACAAACTTAATTCTAATTTATAGCACTTCTGCAAACATACTCAAAGTTTTCTGTAAACTAATGAGAAATATATTCATCAAACCCATCAAACCATAGAGATATGGATATATTTTGACTTTTATTTAGATTTTTATTTAGATTTTAAGTATTTGAGACCATTTTTAGCACAGATTCATATAATGACAAAAATATACGAATATTAATGATGGCTTTAATTTTCTAATTTATTTATATTAATTATTTGTTAAAAATTATAAAATTAGAACTTACGATGCATTACTAGTGCAATAAATTGTCGGTTCGTAATAAAAATGGCAAAATCAACATGAATTATGGCTTTCACTAGATTTGAATGTAAATCAAAATGAAATTTCTAGAGCGAATATTTTCAGAAGTTATGTTTAAATATAAAATCACTAAATATTATACATCTAACTATTTAACTCATCTTACTTTTATTTAGTAAATTTGATTAATTCTTATTTAAACGCTATAAAAGTTTATTTTTTTCAAGGGTCATAAATTTGCTTAGTCATTTAAATACAATTTAAAAAATTAAAAAATTTTTGATATACAGGTATTTAATTAATTAAAATGTTAATAAAAGGTTAGTCATTCAACTATAATGAAGCTCTACCCCAAAGATGATATATAAGAACATTGAGATGAACTAAACTTACAAACCATATGACTGACAAATGTTAAGAATCCATTTATAACTTGAGTCAGTACGAAACGACTTTGAAGCCCTTTAAAAAATATCATTCTTAAGGTTAAATATAAAGATGTTAAAAAAGTCACAAATGAATTTTCTAAATAATATGCTTAAACAAATATTTATAGACAGACATATTTGATGCCCAACTAATAAAGAGTGAACAGACCATAACAAACATAATATGCATACATACCATAATATGGCATTAAATCTTTACCAAATTATGTGCACTTTTCATATCAAATTACGCATTGAAAGAATGCAACAATTTTTCTAAAGTTCATGAAACTTGTAAATGAAGTTTCAAACTTTCAAAAATGGTCTCACTTTACAGTTCTATGTATTGGTAATAATAATGTTTCAAATAATTAAAGTTAGTTTTCGTTTATTACAGTACATTCACAAACAAATATTAAATGCAAATGCGATCACTTCTTGTTAAGACACTCAACAGTTTTCAAGAGGAGAGTCGAATGCGTTCAAAGAAGAGATGATAGGAATATGTTCTATAAATAGTTACAATTCGCTTACATGCAAATGCTTGATGTGATGCCAAATATTCTGCAGAAGTCAATTCAGAGAATATGAGTTCTTTCTTCAAAAAGACTAGAGCTGTGTCTCTTTTCTTCTTTGTCTTCTTCCGTGACAATAAATACAAAATACAGTATAGCTCTACTATTTTACAAATTTATTTCCAATACTACACACTTATTGAGCAGAAAATTTTGATTCGACCGAAAAAAACCAAATATAATGTTTTTAGAGTTTGCGTCGTTTTCAATATCAATTTTCTGTATTATATTCTTTGCATTAAATTTTCGATAAACTAAAAAACGGTATTTCACAAAAAATTGCAAAACTGAAAACTTATATTACAGTAAGTTTAGGTTAAAATCTAATATTTGTATAAATAAACTTCTTTCCAATACATTTCTAGAGTTTATGTAAGGTATTGCGTGTGTGTACAGTGTGTGTACAGTATGAATAGTAAAAAGTTTGAAAATCTAGTTTCAGGTTTTGAAAAAAGTAAATTAAATAAAGGATAGTCTATGTCTTTACAAAGAGAGTGGATTCTTGGATAGAGCTATAATTTGCCTCCAAAAAGGATGACAGAGTGTAGTCGTGTTCCAGTTTATGCTTACCAGTGCTTAAAAGAGCTCTGACTATGAGAAACACGAAACAACGGGTATTAAAAAAGAAAAGGTTCTAATATTTTGAGCGATACTTATCTTAATTCGTAAATAAAAATGTAATAAAAGTCTTAAACTCTTCAGAGTCTAACATAATAGATGACTATTAGTTGTACGCCTTTAATGAAAATAAGGTTTATAAAAATGTTAATAAGGTTTATATGTTATGTTACGCTTAAATATTTGTTAAAATATATGAATTCATAGACATGTTTCGTTTTAGTTATAGCGCCCACACAACTATTCGATTGTGACATTTGATTACAACAAAAGCTACACATAAAAGAATTAAAAATACATAGTATTATGTTATCAGACTGTTTATGACATTCATTTTTATCGTTGTAACCTTTGATTCAAGAAAAGCTCTTTGTAGTGGTTTTCTATTCTACAGTAGTTCTAAATATTTAACTTATTTATCTCATAATAACTTACGTTAGATATTGAGTGTCATATTTTTTACCTTGTCTTCAAAAAATGAATCAAAAATAATTTCAAAAATTCACAACTAATACATTTTCTCATAAGACTTTTACAAAATAAACTTAATTGAATCAGAAAACAAATTTAAAATGAATTTACAAATAAAAATTTGATTACTAGCGAAGCGATAACTTTCAATACTGAGTAAAAAACTTTTCTCAGTGTGTAATATAATTATTGAAAACATCAAATAAGAATTTTTTTGGTCATAGGAAGCTATGAAAAAAAGAAGTACCAAAATGTTATTGAGGGCATGAAATAGGCGTACAGTTGAAAAATAAAGATTTTGACGTCGATATGAAATTCAAAAAGTTTTTGACGTTATAACAACAATATATGTATTAAATAAAAAATAATTGGGGAATAATAACAAATAATAATCTTTTTTCCATACGAGAAACGGCAAAATATTGTGTGTAATAAAAGATTGAAAAATATTGTTTCTTATCAATGGCTACACGAATGTAGTTATAGTTAACATGAATTTATTGATGACTGAATGCGATAATAGTAACACAAAGGACTCATCAAATTCACAAAACCAAATCTGTTATGTATTAGAGATTTAATCAGCAAGACTTTTATGTAACACTTGAACCTCTACTCCCTATAGTTTATTTGCTTTACATCATTTTGGTGTGAAGTTTCTCTTCCGTATTTATGCACAACTGGAGACCACTTATCATATGCTGGAATGAATTGATCTCATATTTCTTTTCTTTACTTTTAGCACTGGATTTGTAGCTCATGTCATACGTAATCTGTTCTAAACTGTAATATGGATTAGCGTTAAGGCCAATAATAATAGTTATGACTTAAATGAAGTTCACATTATTTAGTTTTGCAATATTTCAAAATTTTCTTGAGTCTAATGATTGACTGATTACATGATTATATAGAAAGACTTTAAGCTAATTTCAAGATACCTTTGAAATGCCCTTTTAAGTAAGTTTCGGCAGAATTATGTCGATTATAATTATTGATAAATTTGAATTTTCCAATATTTGATTGAAAAAATTTAAATTGATTTGGGGTCAAATAATTCAGATTACATTTCACTTTCATTTTATAAAATAAAATTTCTTTCAAGAACTCATATTTTAATATAAAAGTCAAATTCATTATTAAACCATTTAAATCAAGTTCATTCAATTTTTTATTTAGATTTTTGTTGAGATTTTTAAATACCTGTATTATATAATCTAATATAATACCGCATTATATAAAACTGACTGATTATGAAAAACTTATTTTTATTTTTAATGATTAACTGATTAGATTAGAAACCAATGTTATTGAACAAACTTTGAAAGTTACAACTATTTCCTGACTTATGCAAATAAGTTCATAAATCATTTAAATGATAAGTGTCTACATATTATGCAACAGTTAAGCATTATTCTCAAGTTTATGCCAAAACTCTATTAATAACTTTCTCAAATGACATTTAATTGTTATTGCAATTTAAGGTATATTAAGAAAGAAAATTATGAAGATTTCATTTAATCATGAAAAGTATCGTTTAACTAATTGTTAGGTGTATTAGAGAGAAGTCCGGAAAGTGGAACGAACTTAAACTCAAATATTTAGAGTTATGTAAAAAAGTCGACTGCTTTGAATGCATTCCTAAATGTAGCGTAAAGTTTGGTCATTAATAACAACATATGTCCAAATCATTCAAATTTTTGTGTTTATCCCGCAATGACTTGAATTTCTGTATATTTTTATGCATGAATTGTTTTCTAAGAGTAAACATATCTATAGTTAGTTTTGGCTCAAATTTTTAAACATTAGTCTATAGTATTGTTTATATTTAATGATTGACAAACTTTTATTACTTTTCCTCAAACATTATTAATGATTGAAAAGCACTCTAATTATAAAATTAAATTCTAACGAAATGTCAAATGTTATGCTTTGAGTTCTACAAAAGCAACAATGATAGCAAAATCTAATGTAAAGTTTAAGTTTAAATTTAAGTTTTTTAATGGTTTAGGAGTGTATTCAAAGCCTGGCATAAGTACTGCAGTTGTTTTAGTAAAATATCATTAACTGAAATTGAGTGAACATTAAAGAGAACCATTCAGTAAAATGGGACACTTCTATTAACAACTGAAAAAGGACTTCATATATGATAATAAGGATAAGTTATATTGCAATCACTCAATGTTATTAACTATTATTCTAATTATTACAGAGTTTCGAAACTCAATATTATAAAAATAAAGTTCAAGATCAGAGCCTATACTTTTTAGTACTAAAACTTAAAAATTTGTTTTGTACAGTTTCCTCCAAAAGTAAGTCACA
>JAUJYT010000900.1:0-14347 GCA_033996565.1 Nanhermannia nana
CTCAAAGAAAACTTTTGAGGAAATGAAACTATATTTTGCAACCGATATAACACTAGTTTGAGAAGACAGTATTTATTAAAGGAAACTCTTAACACTTATTGAGTTTTTAGTTATCAGTTCTTCGCTTTTGAGAATATCTGTTCACTTAGAAAATCACTGATGTACTTACTCTATGACTGAAACACTTGTCGGAATACATTGCTTGATAAACACATAAATATTTATGATATTTATGAATATTATGATTCAGTCGAATATCTATTGTCAGTGTTTTGTGATACGAAATTTTTCCTAAATTCCTTCATACTCAGCATTAAATATTTGGCGTTGCTTATGCTCAAAAGATTTATAGAATGGGTCACACATATAATCAAATTATTGACCTTTGTTATGAAAATATACGAAGAATAATAATTAAGAAAAAACAATTCCATCTGAGTTGTGCGCGCGAGTCACCCAAACATTGCCAAATCTATAAAATGTTATCAGGAGTTTGTTTAATATCTATATTATTAAAAAAATTGAGTCAGTGTGTGTGTCTGTGTGTGCCTGCAACAATGCAATACAGGAAAGCGCACGTGTGCTATACTTAAGGTAATTGTATAGAATAACTGCTGTAATTGTTGGGCTCGCGCTCACATATTCTAAAATTTATATTAAGTACAGGAAAGCATAAGCCTGTAAATTGTATGAATTGCTCACTGCGTAGCCACGGGATACAGCTAGTTTTCATTAATTTATTTAAAATAATTTCTATGAATTTGATACTAATATTGTTAAACTTTATTATTGAAAAGTTTCTAATTATTTAGTTTTAATGTTTTGAGGTATTATACAATGATTTAACAATTAATTACACAATTATTAGGAAAACTAGATGTTAAAGTTTCATAACATTTATAGAAATAATTTATACAATTAGTACATGAAATTACTTCATTTTAAAAGATATGAATTGAAAGTTCACTAACTTTAGAACCATTTTTTGATTGTGATTGAAATTCATTAGTTATTCTCAAATGTTTATTGTACTAAATAAATAACAAATATATAAATTGAAAATAACTTATTCTTTTAGTGAGGATTCTTATATAAAAGCGCATATACTGTGTCGTTCTGGATATTTAACGTTAAAGTGATTATTACGTTATACTAAATAACAAGTCTTCCACACTCTTTTGTCCGTGTAGCTTAATCTTATTCGCTATTGTGGGTTCATTTACTGGTCCATCAATTAGGAACCACGTCTTCAACTTCCCTTTGCCCTATTTTTGATATTATTTTTTAAAATTCATTTCGAATAAACAAATATTCATTATTAAGAAACTTCAATAACAATTCTCACCTTAACTTCTATTTCTCCTCTCAAATCTAGTTTGAATTCATTCATTGCATCGAGAATTCCTTTAGTACTGTCACTCACATGAATTTTAAGAGCTATTTATTAAACAAAACCAATTTTTTGTCAAATAATTATTTATATATTATATAGATTTAAAAACAATCTAAGCTTAATATTAATAATTTAAATCAATTTTTATGGTTAATTTTGATTATTTTTTTAAGTCAGTTAGTTTTTAAAGTAAACTAGAGATTGTTTACTTTAAGAAGTTCTCTACTCTAAGAATTTGATTAGAATTCTCAAATATTTGAGGAAACTTATGAGACATATCGAGAAACTTCAAACTACTGTAACGTTTATAGACACAGAAAATATTTAATCTCAAAATACTTCAAACATAGAGACCTATAACACGATTGTATAACTTACGAAGTCCTGTTGATTCCATTCTAGAAGCTGTGTTGACAGTATCGCCAAATAGACAATATCGTGGCATTTTGAGTCCAACAACTCCAGCAACGCAAGAACCGGAATGAATACCGATTCTCAGCATTAACTGTTCATTAGGTCTGTGTTTTATTCTGAATGACATGACAGCGTTAAGTAATGTCAATGCCATACGTGATATCTCTCTGGCATGTCTATAACCATTTCTTACTGGCAAACCCGATACTACCATATATGCGTCTCCTATTGTTTCCACTTTATAAACGTCGAAGCTTTCAATAGTCGAGTCAAAACATGTGTAGAGATCATTCAGCAGATCTACAACCTATGCATACAATAAATTGTTCAAACAATTGTTAACTCAATCAGTTTTTTAATATAATCTGAATTGGATTTATATAAAAGCGCACCTTTTCTAGTATTTAATCAGTTTTTTAATTCTAGTTTCCATTCTTTTCAATAAATTAATACAATTATTGAACATTTATACTATTTTTAACATTATTTGAGATGTTTATGGCTAACACACTCGCGAACATAAAATGGACTTAATTTGAAAATAAGGTCTTTCAGACCATCTGTTCAATGATGGAAATCAATTGAAATCTATCAGAAGGAATGTCAGAAACGTCACAAATAACTAATGTTGTCTTTTTATTATATTTATAGAACTTTCTTTGCTTTCATCTCTTGGGATTATACCTCAATAGCTCGAAAGGTCCAAATTCTTATAGTTATTGCATGACTGCACTATAGTATGATATTCAAAGACAGAATTGCTCTCTTGTCAGAAATGTTTAGTTCAACCGTTGGATAATAAGAGATATAAGTTTCTAAAGACTGTTAAATTAAAGTTTATTGCTAAATATCTTAACTTAATGAACGCCAACGGAAATCATCCGCAAAGTAATAAAAATTTTCTCATTCATAACTCAATTAGACATTTAAAAAGCAATTTTATCAAAATCTTAGTGACAGATATGTTAGCAATATATATGTTAGTAATATCAACACAACTGACTCAAGTCTAACCTGACTCAAGTCTAACCTGACTCAAGTCTCACTCGAAACAAAGTTAAAGTGAAACTTTGAACAAACTTTTAATGATCGATTCAACAATATGTCAGACACACTCATATTCTGGTGCTGCACAACACACACAAATCTGATACAAATAGCATTCAACGTCTTATGTATTGCAACATTCCATAACATTTCTGAACACATTTTTATTATTACAAAAATCTATAACTCTCTAACAAAAGAGATAGAGAATGCTTGAGTCAAATCTAGTCCTATAAGTTATATACAGAACTTCTTTATGATTTAATTAACGCATATTTCTATCGCATATTAATTAAAAGTGTGTCTTTCAATCTAATAAAGTCAAGTATTTTTGCAAATACTATGGAATGTTCTGATTCTCAAAGGTATTTCACTATAGACTTCTGTCATGTAATTTATAGGTTCAATATATAAATAATAAAAGTTCCCAAAATTGTTGTTTAATAGCTTATTAAGTTTGGAATTTTATTATAAATGAACTAAAGTTCTTCAAACTTAATTACATTTAAATTGAATCGTTTCAGATATAATTTCGAGTTTAAACTAAATTAAAAAATTAAATTAATTTTCAAAAGTTTTACTTTTTGGCCAATGCACGCATCTTTATGTGCAGTACATTACAGTACAATCTTATATTATGCTTATATTATAAGTTCAATAATGGAAAGCAGATTATAATAAATCTCCAAAACGTACTTCAATTCAATTAAGACAACATTGAGCTCATGAACATTAAGATATTTAATGGACCGTAGATTATGTGTAGAAGATATGAAAAAGAGAAGTTTGATAAAGCCATACCTGCATAGGTGTACTCTGTGCTGATAAAGTGGTGAATCCGACGATATCACTAAAATATATGGTGACACTATCATATGCTTCAGCTCTGACCGATTCTCCTCTAATCAATTGACTGGCAACAGATCTGAATAATGAATCAAACATCAAATCAAATGAATCAAATAGATTCTCATTTCAAATGTTTGCCTACTTTGGTAATAGTTGATAGAGTAGGTCTTCAGCCTTTCGCTTCTCTTCTAAATAATCGGATGTTCTTTCTTGCACTAGAGATTCGAGATTATTGGCGTATTGTTCCATTCGTGACAGAAGATTATCGAGAATATTGCTGCTCTCATTCGCCCTAAACCACAAAGACATTAATATCTCTTTTTGTTTTGACCTTTTTATAGTTTCGTGTGTAATAAACTTATGAAGAAATAATGGCTCATACTTATTGACTTTCCTCATAATTGATTGAAGAGATACAAAATCAGGTCTTTCGTTAACATCTTCTGACCAACACTTTCTAATCATTGCTAGAATCTCTTCGTCAGCCATTGTGTCTTCGAGTAATGGTCTCAAACTTTCTTCACAAACGCGAGTAATGATTTCTGTTGGAGTAAAATAAAGGAAATTTTTATTAGCAATGAAACACAATATGACAGTATATGGACTCTAATGTGATAGTAATACTATTCATAGTACCTCTTGGGCTCAGATCAATTTGAGAGCCACAATAAAAGGGTCCTTGACGTAACACTATTTCATGAGCAATTATTGCAAAGCTGTAAACATCACCTGTTTTCATGATATTCAACGATATTATATTTGAAGGCAAAAAACAATACTCTTTTGTTAGTTTAGTAATAAGTGGTTTAATATCTAGTTTTTTCTATAGCTATAACTCTAATTATATATTCTTAATTAAACGTTAAAACTAATTAAATTACTTTAAAAACTTATCAGTTTTATGTCTTGAAAGGACTTTTACTTATTTAATACCTTTTTGAGTTCCTTTCGACTGAATTTCTTTGCTTTTCAACAATTCTGGTGCAGTCCATAACTTTTCTATAAGAAATATATAAATATAGAAATATAAGAATTGAGAAAAAGATCAAATATTTGTAATTTTAAACAATGAAAGCAAATAGAGTTACTTCTCCAAAAGGCATATGAGTCTTGATCAATATCACATTTTCTAAGAGAATGAAGACCAAAGTCTGTGATTTTGAGAACAAATCTACTGTCAACAACACAATTACTAGACTTGAGATTTCCATGTGAGTGCATTTCACTATTGTGAAGAAAAGTCATCCCTTTGATAATATCATGCATAAGGGAATATCTAAACATCCAGTCCAACTTGATCTCATCGTTTTCCAATATATCCTGTAGGGATCCTTTGGGACAATATTCTGTAATAATACAACAGTTCGGTAGATCTAGACAGGCACCGATGAAGCGCACGATATGATTGTGTTGAAGATCTTTCATCTGAATGTTAATAAAAACACATCACACAAAAAATATTTAATAAATACGCATTATTTCTATGCTTTCCAACTATAAAGTAAATAATCCTAAAAGTATTACTACAGCTCTCATATAATTGATTATTCAAAGAATTTATACTATTTTATTAATGTAAGCTTAAGTCAACTCAATTTACGAACTGCTCTCAAATATTGTGAATTCCTTTTTATTTTCAGTGAATTTATGTACTGTAACAATAATTGTTGAGATTGTTTTTTACATTCTTCACATGTTGAAAAGTATACCTGTCATGAATTGTAACTTTAGGCCAATTTATATCAAAACAAATAGTCAAACATTAGGGGATATGTAGTATAAATCGTGTATAGTGCTGATGGTGGTGGCTATAGTCAGCTATAGTGTAATATACAGTACAGTAGATGAAGAGCTGTTGAAAATATTCATTTTAGATTGAATTAAAGTGTTATACTGTTATACTATTATTTCTAGTTTGGGAATTATGTCTTCAAAAGCCAACTGATAAATTATTGAAAGCTGTAAATGGAAAGTGGGATAAGGCTTGGGATAAGGCTTCAAAGCCATTTAGAACGTGAGTGAAGTTTAAAATTATGCGAAACAGGGGTCGAATTCAATCTTTGCAATATTTTCCAGTTCGGTTTCCCTTAATAGCAACCCAGGATTTATATAAAAAAAACGTATTGATATACCACAGATGCAATGTCTGAAATTTTAATGTATTTGTTATCTTTTTCAAGAAATCTCTTCAATTGCAAAATTATGTCTCATCTCACATATAATGAAGGCTCATAAGTATTGCAAAGAATACATTCAATGTTCGCTGCAATAAATGTACTTTCAAAACATGGGAATCATGTACTGCACAGGTTTTAAGAAAAGTGAGTTTTAAGGTTGCTTTCCATCTAAATAATTCATTTGAAGATTGACTAACGCATCAACTGCTTTATAAACAACTATCCAAATGCGTTATCTTTAACTTAATAATCAGTTTATATTTACTTTTTTCTGTTTTTGATTAGGAATGAATTCAGTAAACAGAAAATCTCTTTGAATGAGAATTTTATGTTTGAAAAACTAAGAGATGAGAATATTCTTTTAGACGTAAGATCAAAAACGTTTTACCGCTTCGACTAAATTGATTCAATCATTAATATCTAACTTGCGAGAGATATATTCGGCGTTCATTATATGAGTTTGACTTCTAAGGAAGGACTTGAGTGACTTTAAGTGGTAAAACATGTCTGATCTATAATTTATTTATTCAATTTATTTGTATGAATCAGAATCATATGAAACTTATAGATAGACATCGGATTCTAAGAGAGAGAATTCATTATTAATAATATACTGTATATTAAGCTCATGTTCAAAATGATTTAGACGCCTACTGTTCCAGGTTTATTCTAATACTTATAGATATGATACAATATTTAGAAGATGCTATATAAGTTATATAGTTATATATGTTATATATGTTATATAGTACTGTACTTTATATCTATAAGTATTAGAGTAAATCTGGAACAGTAGGCGTCTAAATCATTTTGAACATAAGTTTACTATTAAGTATACACCTCATACAGCCGAAAGAGTATGAATACACATATATCTAATTTATTAGTCATAAATCTAATTCAAAATCTAATAATATTCAATACATTCGATACAAATAATTGTAAGTAATGGTGTAATTCGTGAAAAGATCTCAATAATAGCCAACAGAGCTTAATGAGAAATAGTTAAACTACCGAAAATCAATCAATTTAATCCTTACATGTTTAAGTTCTATAAGTAGTGATCTTGTAATGTCAACTCGCAATTTATCGATAGGCTTGATAGCGACGACAACACCCTTATAAAGGCCAGTTCTAGCAAAAACTTGACATGATTTATTTGAATCCATCAGTGGTAATGTATCAGATGATATTGAAGTCTGTTAAATGAAATATAGGTTGAAGGACAATAATTATTGAATTGATCACTCAAATGACTAATTTATTGAATATTAATTTGGAAACAACTTCACATATGATCTTAAAGAAGATTAATTGGAATTTGAGATAAGAGAACTTTATCTCATCAGCTTGTGTTCAAAAACCCTTCTACTCGTAAGCTCAGAGTTAAAGCCTGAGCTGCGCTTCTGAGCTTATTAAAAAAATGATCGAATAATGCAAATTTCAATTCGCATATGCATTTATTTTAAATATTACAGGAGATATATGTTAAATATGAATATATTAATCATTTTGATCAAAAAGATTATAAAAAGTATTCAAACACATCAAAATTTGAATCTACTGTACTTCTCTACTTTGAACAATATTTGCCGCCTTTAGAATATCTGGTGGTGATCTAGTATCGAAACATTTGTGGCGGGTATAGATAGATTTTCAAAGACAAATTTTGAAATAGGTGAACACTTGATAGAAATACTTACAATTTGTTCAGATTTATCATTCAATCCTAAGCTTATTTCAGTGAAAGGCTGATTTTGTGCAATAAACAAACAATTCGATTGCATTGAATTATAGTTTATGCGATGATTTATATCTCAGAACTATATTTTTTCGCTATTTTAGACGCGACTTTTGCTCTCCTATGCTTTCTGGAGCCTAAACAAACCTACAACTGTACTGAGCTTGGAGCTCAAAACTGTGTGCTTGTATGTGCTTATGTGCATCTATACTCATGAGATTAATTTACTTTAATAGTTTACAAATTTGTTTATAATAATTAATAATTACGAAAAGTTCAATTTAAAATAGCCTCATATAAAATTATATTATAAAATGATAATTAATTAAGTCTTATCAAAATACAGTCTCTGATCGAGAATCACTCAAGAATTCAATGCCTTCAAGTAATAAACATAATGTTCCTAAATTAAAGTTTTTCCATCGAGTTCAAGTCAAAACTAAATTTTAATCAATCAAAGTTCTCAGTTTATCACTAAATTCTCTCGTGTGTATCGACTCGTGAAAAATGTTGTGTCAAATAGTTTAATAGGAACCTAAAACTCTTTCTTAAACATTTTAGTGGACTATTTTTATATCTCATAATAAATAACCTCATATACAGGGTGTTAGTTAAATAATATTTATGGTCTACAGTAAAATCTAAATTTATATTCGGTTCTGCTTTATCTATCTATTATTTAATGAAAATCTAGGAATATAAGTTTTTGCTTAAATATAAAGTTAAACATTTCTTAAATTTTATGCAAACACATTTAAACGACATAATCAATGATTAACTTTTTATACCAGAACAAGAATTAAATCTGAAAAACTTCATAAAAATTAGTTCATTGACTATAACTATTATTTGAATAAATCAAGAATTTGGTATTGAAATGAGTGATTTCGATCGAGTCAGCCGTTTTTCAAAACAACAATTAGTATAATATAAAACCAATTTTTAGAATGAAATGCAATTAAAGAGTATTTAACCTTTAAGGCTAATTAAATGAACAATTACTTTAAAGTAATGTTTCCCTTTTTCATTTATTTAATGGTTAATCGATTCCAATGAATAAAAACGTGATTTATTTAGTAAAAAAAAAACAGAATTGTTATGAACTCACTCGAGCTAAGCTTAATCTTGAACCAAATCCTGGCCTGTTATGAATGCCTGAATAAGTGATAATGTCGTCGAATCTAATTTTCCAAGTCATTGACGCTAATTCAGCCTCAAGTTTGTAATGTCGATACACAATAATGAATACAATAAATAAGACGAGTAAAAGACCAGATAAGATGCCGCTAATAATAGCATATTGTGTGGCGACGTCATCAACACATTTCTCTTCTTCAAAGCCGCAAATTGGAGTATCAGGTGGCGGTCCATTAAGACCTCCTGACCAATGAATACGTTTTTCGCTCACATCTATAAACTGCTGACTTACACCATAATAATTAGAAACGACTTCAAAGTTTCCAGTGATTGGATCCATATCAAGAAGTGAATAATCAACATTTCTGTCACCATTTTCATCAATGCTGACATTACCGGTTATACCTATAGAATGTCAAATACATTGGTTCGATAACTATGCTCTCAAGAATGTTATTAGACATCAATATTTTTTATTTGTTCTTTGCACTAAACTTATTTAGCTTTTATGGATCAATAGATTTTATCTTAACTTATAGTGAATATACCTGTATATGTTCTGTTCCACATTTTACGTGTTATTACACTTCCATTTGTTGATGAAAATCCTTCCGCTATTGTTTCGTTAAGAGCTAATGCATAGAGAAATACTGCCTCATGGAATGCTGTCACGAATGTGCTTACCTTTCAATGCAAAATATTACTTTATTTAAATACTGTTTCTTTCATTAAAATTGTCTGTATTTATATCTCTCGTTAAAGCTATAAATCATATCAATGTATTGTCATTTCTTCTCTCAATGCACACGAGATTTTTACATTAACTTATTTGACGAAGACTTTAAGGAAACATTAACAGAAAAATACTGAAAAGGTTTTAGTATTATATAAACTGAGATAATCCTTTGTGGCATTGCTCACAACTTTGTTGGCTATGAATTTCTAAATTAATGGCTTATATAAAATATTGAGAAATAAATAAAAAGATTAAATGCGTTTAAGCAGAAATTTAATTTCAAATATGAAGTATTTAATAGAATAATTCCGTATTAAATAGTTATAGAAAGCAATGCCTAAACAAAGTAATTATACCAATTATTTTAAAAATTCTTAAAAATTGTGGTGATTGTAACAATGATGTGCATCACGCGAGCCTTTGGCTCAATTCCTCAGATTTAAGAATGCTTTTTAAGGATTCAAAATTTAATTTAACATCTTTATTGATTATATAAAGACTTTACTCTCAATCTAATGTATTGATTAATTAATGCAATGCATGCAAAACCCCATTAGTTAATTATTTAAAGTTGATGAAAATCTAATACATTATAGTTTATTTATATGATTGCATCTTAATATGTTCTAATCAGTTTTAATCTGTTTACGATATATAAGTTAAATAGTGTCGGATTATAGCTTGATTTGAGAAGAGGGAGTTTCTTATGTCAGATACTTTTAGAATATGTAACAGGTATTGAAGTGAAACCTTGCTCTTACTCTTGCTCTTAGGTATTGGTGCTAAGGCTTTATGCTTTGATGTTAAAGATTCTAAGAGTATTCCATATATTTCTCATAAGTTTAAAAATTGATGTAAAGTTATTAAAACGAACGCTTTCTAAGCACAAACTAATTGAATATAAGTCAAAGTAATGAAAGAAAAGTTAGCTCAAGAATAAGCCCTAATTCTCTCAATTTATTGTATAATTTTTATGGTTTATGAGTCGTTAATAATTTGGATGAATATTAACAACAAAAAAGTAAAATAAAAACAAGAACAAAAATATTCTTTAAGTCTTTTTTAACGAATAAGAAGTTCTGTTGAGTTTAATCCCACTCATCAATTCAGTGGTAAAACTATGACACATGTCATCCTTAAGAAATGGCTTATGATTTGAAATGTTCACAGACTATTTATTTTGATGTAAAGACTTACTTCTTCGTGACCATAATGAAAGTCAAATTCCTGTTTAGCAATAGTTTGAACTGAGGTCGAAAATTGTGAGTATTCATGAGATTCCGGTACTCTAGCAGTGACTTTGAACAACGCCTGATAGGCAATACGAGCTCTATCATTGTTAGCTTGGGTCTCATCTGAGCGAAACCATGGACGACGTGATCCGTTTTGACTGTAAATGAGCCATAATAGAGAAATGAGAAAAATACCTCAACAATGAATAGAAGCTATATCTATAATGACGCTTTTGCAGAATAACAGAAAAGGATTACAAAAAAGTGCCTAAAAGAATGCTTATAGTTTGCAATTTAGAGATAAAAACCATAATAAATATAAAGAACCAGAAAAAAGAGTTTTGCGATTAAGAGAAATTGCTTTTTTAATTGGGATAATGTATTATTTCGTTTTGAATACTTCACGATTAGATCTTTCCCTATTGTATACACTACTGCAAGAATGCCTTCAATAATAAGAAGATTCCAAGAAATTATTAAGTTTTATCGTAAGTCCTGAAGAGAATTAAAACTTTTAGACGTAGTCATTGAAATGAATGGAAAATTGGTTGACAGCTTTTCATGATATAAAAACTATTTGAATGAAATCTACTTTTTTATTGACTCTCATTCCTGAATAGATACAAAATACCTTTCATTAAAGTGATAAAAATAAATCGAATCTTTGAAAGAGATCTTTATTATTCTGTCACAGGATTAATGCGTTTGATGTATAGAATGAAAATAAAAATGAAAACATTAAACACTTTAATGTTTGCGATTCATATAAAATCTGGCAAAACATTAAGAACAAAGTAATCATTATTTAAAATAATTGTATTTTCAAAAAACAACTAAATAATGAAATTTTGATCTAACCTTACATTCATAATAAAAATGTTTATCCATTTATAAAAAGTCTAATTTGCAATTCAAATAGAGAGACAAATTGAGTGTCAGACGACTCATTCATAAAGACGACTCATTCATAATTTTCTAATTTATTTGAGAAGTTATAAAGTTATTCCACAATTTTTTCTGTTTTATGGCCTTTTTTATAAGTCCAACATAAGTATTGCCTAAAAAACTTGTACAGTATAATAGACTATTAATAATAGTACACAATTGTAAATAACAAGTTAGTTGTTGTCTAGTAATTCAATTTTCGGTCTATTTCAAGAACAACAATTACTGTCATACTTTATATCAGTTTCATTGATCACTTGTCTTCGGATAATTGTCCGAAAAGTCAATGACATCATCTGCTACTCAAATGATGAAGTGATTCGTCTATTAAATCATGACTTATCTTAGTTCCAGAATTACTATTCTGGACAGTTGACCGATAATGGTCTCTGATTTATGGCTTTTCTTTACCATACTATTCCGGCAGTGAATTTACAACTCGTGAGTATAAAAAATGACGAGTAATTCAAGCATTAAATATGGTCTACAACGTATTCAAGGTCTACAACGAAAGTAAATCCTTCTTTGTCTCACTTAAAACACTTGTCTAACTATCAAATGACTGCATCAATCAGTAGCCCTGAACTAATTATTTTTATCCTTCTATTTGATCACGAGTCAGGTGAATGTCATCATAATATCCAATACAACAAAAATTACCAAAAATAAAGCACTATGTTTCGGATGCGATCGATCGAAATCAATAGAAGTCATCTTTATGGTGGATATTTTGGTATCTTTTTTCCTGTTCTAATAAGTGAGTCATTCCGCTTATGCTTTACTGTTAACTTTTCCTTTTATATTAAGCAATCATTTGAAATGGAGTAAAAGTATTATATTGAAAAACGTTTCCAAAAAAGCATTATAATCAAAGTTTTCTTTATTCACACATAGTTTGTGTGTTTATTTGTAAAAATATACTTCAGTTTCTATGAAAATATCTTTGAAAAAGTTTTGAAATATATATTTTTATACAACAGCTGCAACGAATAGCTCGAAAAGAGCTGTGCTCGAGGCTCAATATCTAGATAGAAATCATTGCTTTTGCATATTATTTCCGACCTATACTACTATGAATTTATATGGAATTGTTTGTTAAAATAACTCATATTTCCTTCATATAAACTGAACAAACATATGTCACATATGTCTGAAACTAAGTGAGAATCGAAATTAAAATAAAATTTAACTTTTTGAGGGATAATCAATTCAATTCATTTTAAAACCATTTTCAAGAATTGTAATTAACATAAATTGTCTACAATTCTATTGAAAAGAATTACTCCGATAATTGTAGTGTAAAGAAGTTTAATCAGTACTACTAGAGTAGGGCTGACTCGAAGGAGATCTTAAAAGGCTAATGCAGTATTAAAATAGATGTACAGTCACTCAAACAAAGTTATTTCTTAATTATTCCGGAAAAGATGTGGAAAGATATGAATTAAACAGATATTTATATAAATAATTTTTTATTCATTAATTCATAGTTAAAATAGTAGTTATTATCAAAATAAAAAACTACTTAATTCATAAAAGCGAGAACTTATTCATTATATGCTTTTCGACTATTAATTTATACTCATTATCATTAAAATATGACTGAATGTTAATTCTCTTATCAGTTTGAATAATGCAAAAGTTAAATTTCATTTCCAGTGCTTATATACAATCAAAGGGTGACAATCAAAGTAGTGACGGATAAGGATTATCTATAACTTTTTAACTAGTGAATTTTGAGAGATGAGACTCAGTGATATTTATCTACTATAATGGGAGATATTTTCCATATAATTAAATTTTTGTTTGAATAAATATTGGCCGCGCTTTATTTGAATTAGTTAATATGGGCCTCCTAAGGGAGCACTGAAGGGCCATCTATGTGTAGAGACGAAAAACCTCCAAAATTTGTAAAAATTGCTCCTCTGAAGACGTCGACATTTTTACATTCATATTTACATTATATCCTAAATTAATTGTGTGATTTTTTGCTTTGAACACTAGATAGCGCTTAGTGCTCCCATATGAGACCATATTAACTAATTCAAATAGAGCGCCACCAATATTTATTCAAACAAAAATTTAATTATATGGAAAAAAAACTCCCATTATAGTAGATAAATATCACTTAGTCTCATTTCTCAAAAGTCACTAGTTAAAAAGTTATAGATAATTCTTATCCATCACTCCTTTGATTGTCATCCCGTAAGTTATACACTATATTAATGTGTTTGTTTTTATACCACACATCACTAGACTTTCTGGGATTTTACCAAACTTTGTTTGAGTTACTGTATGCTCTAATTGAAGATAATTGAGCTCATACTGTACTACTGATAGTAACAGAAACGATCATTTATACAAATAACTTCCCGACAATACTAAAAGGAAAAGTATATTAAAAAGTAATATTACAAATGGGAAAAAGATCAGAATCTGTATTAAATATTAAACTACAAAGAGTAAAAACAATTTTTAAGCACTAACTGTATAGCAATAAAATCTTTCTAAAATGTTGCAAACAGTTTATTACTGTTATGCCATAAATAGAGCAAATGATTTTTTAAATTGAATGAAAGATAACAGAAAATACTTCTTAAATAAACTATTTATTCAATCTTATCGTAGTTAATCATTTTAATCAATTATAAGCGTTTTCTATCAATTCATCAATAAGAA
>JAUJYT010000901.1:0-14344 GCA_033996565.1 Nanhermannia nana
GATTTGATATAATCTAAGAATCTTGTAAAGCACTGTAAACATCAATAAATGTTTGATTTTTTATTACTATTATTGATTTAAACATTAAGCCCACAGCAAAGTTTATGATTTGTCAGCTCTGTATGAATAAAATGCATAACAACTTTGTTTTCGGATGAGACAAAACAAGTTGTCGTGAAGCAGATATAACTGTATTACTAAAAAAGTACTTGAGCACGATTTGAATTTAAATCAATTTAGACCTAATTCTGTTCCGGCATTAAGTTATGATTTTGACGAATAAAGCAAAGAATCGGCGTCTCTTGTTTTGGTCCCAACCTCTGTGGTAATATGTGTTCAAAGCTTGAAAAAAGCAAAGCTTTTCTCATAAAAATGTAACACAAGTTTTTTTTGTAATGCGGAGTTCATTGTTCTGTTAGTTAAGTGAAAAATATTTTTCTCGCATTAATTTTTTAGCGAATTTGTTGCATAAATTAAAGTAAAAAATAGGAAACTGGGGAAAGAATGCTAATGTTTACACTCGAAAAAACAAACTTATTAACAAAACCGATAATTCATTCAATAATAATTTTGATAAATTATACGAAAACAAAGTAAGATGAGGAGAAATGTTAACCTTAATTACCATAGAATAGCTCATTACAAGCCATAACTGCACGTAAAGGTTTCATATTTATGGCAATTAAAAAATTAAGTTAAATAAATAATTGAAATGCTTCAAGAGATGCAACATATTTCCAGTATTCATAAGGTAACGTATAAATTAAATTAGTAATAAACAACTTGTAATACAACTGCGATGACATCTCATTCGTGAGAAAATGCGCTTAAAAACCGTCAGTTATGTCGGAAGTTCTGCTTTGGGTAAAGAATATATTTAGAGACGGAGAGTCTTCGTTAGGGAGGGGCACAAAAACAGTGGTTAAACAAAAAAAGTTTTCCTACAAAAGCCGCTCTTAAACAATGAACACAAAAATGATGACAATATAACCGAAAAATTTGTGTGAGAAACAAAAAAAAGAAAAAAAGGGAAAAAAGGGAAAAAAGGTGAATTTTGAAATCAAAATGAGAAAATGACGCGAATCTTCCGCTTGTTTTGATCCGGAAGGAAAGGCTCAAGGAGAAAACCATCAGCAAAAACAGACAAACCTTTCTGATAAGTGCTTTTTTGTATGAAAATCTTGAGTAGGTATGCATTTCCATTAATGGCTATGCGTTATATATAAATTCCAGCAAAAAATTGTGGTTCAGCTGTCATTATTGCTATTATTATTTTGCTAAACCTGGGCTCAAATCTTAAAATTGCAGTAATAGCTTGAAAAACAAGCTTCTCTTATACAAAAGGATAGAATAGCCTGAGGACAACTCTATGCGAGGGCATCACAATTATATAATACGTTTGTTGAAAAAGCAAGTGATAATACGCCCATTCGCCTAAATTTCACACTTTAATCAATAATAAGTTATTTGTTAAAAAAACGTTTGATATGAGAAAATGTTACATAATTGAAACATTTTTAATAATGACTCTGAGTTTTATTATATCAATTCTGGACTGATTTTGTTTTGATTTGACTGAATTGAGTTAATATTGAACGGTATTGAAAAGGTTTCAAATGAAATATAATGCATAACAAGTTATGACGCACTTCACATCAATTGCCAGTGCTTTGAATTTAAGTTAAGCTTTTGAATAAATCGCTGACTTCAAAGAGCAGGCTTTACTCAATAGATTGATTTTGAGGCTATTATCGAAACTTATATCTCAGACTTGGGTCTCATAAGCTTAAAAGTAAACTTGAGGTCAGCTTTAAGTCGAATCAATGAAGTCAGAGTAGAAAAAAGATGTGGCACATCATTCATAATAAATAGAAAGTTTATAATTTAGTTTTTGAAGCAAAAGCTTCAAAGTTTGTGTATTTATGTTTGAAACCAAGGAGAAGATAAACATTAAGCAGAATTCTATTAAAGAGAATTAAGTACTGTTTGCTGTACTGTTTGCTATATTGCTCACAAAAGTTTATACAAATGTGGCTTCAATTAGAAACTGATTGCAAACACAATCACGACTTATACAGTATCAATAGTTACACAATTCAAAAACAAAGCATTGAATGCAACTCAAAAACAATGATTAAATCGTGTTTTGGGTCTTACCTCAATTGATCGGGAAAATGGTGATCACACAGAGAACACTTGATAGTAGCGTCTGATGAAGAAGACGGATGTGCGTCCTCTAAGCTTGAATTTTGATTATTTTGTGCTGCTTTCGGTGATGTCGACTGATTCGGTGTCGAGACTATCTCTGATTTACTGCTTAATGAATTCGAGAAATTGAATAATTTGTTTGGCGAAAGAGCGTCGAAAAGTGGACCACAATTTGACAACGAAGACGCTGTACTCACAAACAGGTCGTTCAATAGTGAGCCTAAACAAAGTTCAGAAAAATAATAAATTTAAGAATACTTTATAGGTATAGGTATTATTCTAAATAAGAATAATACTAATTCTCAAAAAATCGGCTTTACTTTAGTTTTTTGTTTTTGCTTTTGCTTAAAACACTGTCTGATCTAAGGTTTATGTGAATATGTTGTTGATTACCGGTGAGTGTACCTTATTTTGTCAGGAGTACTGCTATGACAGTCCGGACCAACAGGTGGTTACTCTCTCAACCACTTATTAATGCAGTATTTTTAAGTATTATATTAACTCAAAAAGCAATACTGTCTATGATAGACCACTAAAGACTAGTCGATGCCCATATTCAGGGTGTGGCTTACGGTGTCTCTATTGTACTTTTTTTTTATTATAATTAATTGGCTTTATTTTAACTGTATCTATTTTACAAATACTTTTCCTTATTAGCATAGAATAAATTTTTGAAAATTCATATTTAAATGATTTTTAATCAAAACATTTGAAAAATTTTTAGATCCATGAATAGAGAGCAATATTTATTTTGTAAACGTACGTCCAGTCATACTTATGATAATAGGAGAACAACTTTTTATAAGTATCTAAAATTCGTACAAAACCTGAATCATGTAAAACGAGATTTAAGTCAAATCTCTTATATAGTTACAGAACTGTAATTCAAATTATCTTTTCAAATGAATTCTACTTTTGATATACAATAAGTTGAATTTTTATACTTCGCATCTATTGAAATATTTTTATTTGGGTGGGAATAAAATCTCTAAATATGTTTTATTTAGTCATTAAACATAATTAATTTAATAGTTTATCGTTTAGACGAATGCAAACAAAGTTATATAAAAGTTAGAATACAATAATCTACTGATTGCATGATATTTAGTCAGAAAACATCATTATTTATTGATTATCAGAGATGAAAATCTAAATTTATTTATCTATTCGATGATCGTCTCAACTATTACAAGCGCTCACAGTTGAGAGTCCGTGAACATTATGGGTCCTGTTCCGATGTAGAATATCAGTAATAAACACATGCAATAGTTCGCATCATAGTCTGCATCATAGTCTGCTTCTTCACCTGGCAGGAAAAGAGCGGCAGGAAGAAGGACTTAACAGTCACTTCAATTGACAATTCAGTAGTTGTGAGCTGTGATACATCAATATTGCAATACGTTAACTGTACTTTATATACTGTATATCTGATACAATAGACTATAATAGTGATGGCAATTGAATTGCTATTACAACTCATAACGACAATCATAATGATTATAATTATTATGAGAAAAGCGGTTTATTTTCTGTAATATACTTCACTGCTGATGATGTACAACAGCTAAAGCATTGAAATTCTATAAGAATTTTTAGCGATTAGCATAAAAAAGTAATGCATTCATTAAAATAATAATTTCATATGAAGTAAAATAATTAAAATTCTTTCGAATAAAATCAATTTAAAATTCAGCCTTCAGTAGAAATACATCTCTAGATTTTGAAACAATTATTTATTTCCTTCAGACCTCATAGAGAATGAAAAAAATGTAAAAAATCAAACGAACATTTTTCATAATAAAACGAAAAAATTGATAGTTTTCTCAAACACTTGAAGGCAATGCGTAGTTATTTTTAGCGAAAAACGTGTGACTAATTGAGTGAATTTACAGGTCCGTGATTAAGGCATTATCATTATAATGATCATAAGAGAATACATCACGCTTTTTGATTTGATGATACCTAACCTGATGACTGTGTTGAGCAATTCTGCTACTCATCTGAGCTTTAGCTACTTTAATGTTGCCTTAAGGCAAAAAAGTGCGGCTTAAATGAATATATTATTAGTTTCACACAATTCTTATGCTTTATATTTACAGATGAAAAGCCTTTCATAAAGTGGAATATCATGCAATACATAATAACGACTGAATTGACCACAAACAGAGCCCAACACAAGAAGCTACTGCTATTTAATAAGTAGGGCAGTGCGAAGCGGTGCTATTTTTTATATACTAAAAGAGATATAAATCTAATTGAGAACAGCATTGCATATAAGCTTATAATGTCTGTTGAAATACTACTTTCGATAAACTTTATATTTGAAGAATAATCAATTGGAAAAAATTAATTTTACTTTAATTAATGCATACTTTGAGGAATCTGTTCGATCAGTTATAACAAGTTATAACAAGTTATTAAACTTATCGATCATTAAAAGAAGTGACGACTCGTAAATATAATTTTCAGGTCTTTCTTTCATGTGCTACAAACTTATAAAACTTTTTTTAAAGAAAATTTATGAATACCAGTGAGTGGTTGTACTAAGATTTGAGTCATGAACATAAATCAGTTGTTCTTCACGAATTGTGTATATCATCATTGTGTTTACGCTACCAGCAAAAGCTGTTCTAAGTATTTGTTTGGCATAATCTCGTATAGTGAAGGTCTCAGCGCTTAATCTTACTGTTAAAGAATGAGACGCCTTAAGGTATTCAAAAAGCGCAACACGTTATCCAAAAGATAGAAAAATGTAATATTAAAGAGAAAGAGATAAAAATGTTGAGTAAAAACAACAATTAAATAACATGTATCAGTAATACCGTAATATAAAGATAAATAGATATTGTAAAAAAGAGAGAGGCATGAGATAGGAGTAGAGACAGAGGGAAGATATTGTGTCCCATTTAAGTTATACTATTTTTTTATTGTGCATTGAATATAAAACAATAGTTTAATCATAAATTAAATGAATCATTAATACTGCGATTATCGGAACGCTTGTGAGTTAGGGTTAGGCTTTAATTTACTGAATACTTATTTTCTTTAATAGTTTCTATCGATTTCACAAGTTTTAGAATTTATTACTATGTTTTCTGAATAAAATTTCCCTTTAATTAAAATATTATTTAAAAGAAAAATTGGATTGAATTTTACATAAGATATAAAACATAAGACAGGTTTCGATAAGAAAAGCGAATAAATCAATAGAAAAAATATATTTTATAATAAATCTTATAATCTTATGGGATAAAAAACTTTCCCTTTAATACAAACTATAAGAGTATTTGATTCATAAAACTTGTAAGTATTTAAGTAAAGTACAGAAAAATTACATAAAATACTTCGTGTTTAGAAAACTTTATTGTTCTTATGATAATTAGATTAAACCTTTGGCAATATTTGGCTTTTAATAATTAATAATAAATTAATAAATTAATAAATTTATTACATTATTATAGTATTAATAATTATTTTATAATAAATATTTAGTTTAAAAATCAGTTTAAAAACTATTGAATAAAGCAGGTGTTCTACAACATAATGCACACTATTTTAATCTTCTTTAATGCAGTATTAAGTAATACAATTTTAGATGATATAACTTTTAACTAAAACGCCTACACTTTCAATCAAAACTTTAAATAGTATTCGTTTTATAATTGAAGTGATATCGTGCCACACGTGCGCTTCAATGTATAAACGTCACGCTCTGGCGTTTAATAATAATAAAAATTCGACATCACATGCAAAAAGTTAATAGACGAGAGAGTAATATATAGTCGGACTTTTGCGAGAGTGAAGTTGTTCTTCACACACATGCATCACTAGTTCTACATTTAAGGTAGCGGTGAATTTAGGCAATTATTTTTTAGGGATATAGAGAGACAGTTAAAGTTGTAGTAACGGTGAACAGTAGTTGTTGTAATGTATTGTTTTGTAAATAATAATATAACAAATTCAGAATTATTACGATTCACGTATTTGGTCGCGTGTGTGTCCTATTGATTGGTTTTATGGGATGTGATTTTGAAGGGAACGACAGCTGTAAGGAAGTCTTTTCAATACTATTTATAAGCAATTCAAGTCAATAAGTAAGAGTAGCTCAATAGTGATCACCATTAAAGGCATTAGAGATTTGCTAACAATAATTATTATGGAAAATAACAATTACAATGTGATCACCCGTTGAATCACTTTTGAATAACTTTTAACTTACAGTCAACTTTCGATTGAAATTCAAAATCATTTAATTTTCTGATAGATATAACTTTTTATAAATATACGGTATGTATAAATATATTTGTTATTTATAGAGGATCTCTAACTTGGATCAAACCTTTCAAGGATATAAATGGATTTCTTGGAGGCACAAGTATTTCGAAATAAATGATTTAATTTGTAGATAACAAGTTTGGATATAACTTATTTTAATAATATGAAAATCAAGTGTAGATTGTATGCATGCTATGCATCATCGATTCCGTAAACAGAATCGCACGCAATTTATTTGTTTAGTTTAAAGTTAGTCTCTCACCTTCCGCTTTGTCTCTCTTGCCATTCGGGTCTTCATGGATTAGCAGTACTTCCGTTGAGAGCAACTGAAGTTCGCTGCCTTTGTTCACTTCACGCGTTAGTTCAATGTACAGCTAAAAGAAATGAAAATAAGGCGGATTAAGATTAATGGAGTAAATTTTGATTCAGAAATATGATTAATTAACTCTCTTTTGTAAAACTTATATCAAATACAAGTTTTCGATTATTATTTCTATTCAAGTTTTAGGGCTAACTCTGTTCGATAGTGTTTTATACCCATTAAAGTTTGTTTATAATTACGAAAGAAGTTGTTTTTACACAATATTAACTAACTTTTAATTATCTCATTTATTTAATGTTTTTGTTGTTAATTCTAATAGTGAGGGGCAAAAGCATTAAATTTACAAATATTGCAACTTAAAAAAGGGTGCATTTTATGTGTACCAAATTGTACTTAAATCTCAAATATTTAATTATCTTGAATTTAATTAGAGCTCCTGTACTCAGCATACGTATAAATCATCAAGTAATAATAAAACTCAAACCATTTAATTTTCAATTACACTAAAAACAAAATACTTTAAATATTGATTTAGGGCTTTAAAAATTATTTCATAATCAGTAATACTAGAAATTTAAATAACGGGTATTTTAACCATTGAATTACAGAAGTTGAGAATATAAAGGTATGCCTCTAACAAGTCGTAAATTGTGTTTTAAAGTAAATCAAAGTAATCAAATGTAATTGAATTTTATTCACTTATGACAACTAGTTATTCATCAGTGGAGTTAAAAAATAATTACTGTATAAATTAGATAAAAATGAAATAATTAAATATATAGATTGTGTTTAAAGCGCTTTTAAGTTTGCAATTAAAAGAAAAACTGTAAATAGAATGAATCAATTTTCACGATTATTTAACCAAATGATTAACAATAATTCATAGATTACAAATTTGATAAATAGCTCGTAATATAATAGTTTAATTCAAATGAGAAATACAGATAAACTAATAGTTAACAAAAAATTAGTTTCAATTAAAATAGAGAGTAATTTCTCAATTTTTAATCTCATTGTTCTGCAAAAACAACCGATATAACAAAAAAAACTAAATAAATAAAAAACATTAAAAACTAGAAAAAACTTTTCAAAAATATGAAACAAGTTGTGAATGATTTAAAAGAAGAATAATATATAATAGAGTACTTCAACTTGTAGTTCATTAAAAATATGTTATAAAAAACTGGTTATAAATATTCTCGAACAAAAATTCTTAGAGCAAAATAACTTAAACAATAAATAACAAAATAAAATTTCAATAATTAATGAATAGGCGTCAAAATGTTGCAAATAAAGATGATATAGAGTACCCATGAAATGGTTATTCTGATTGATTATTAAAGTTAGAGGTAAAACACAACGATCATCATTAATGGGGAAAAAATTTCAATTTTTCAGTGATGTATGCGTTCAGTGAAAACATTTTTAATGCAAAAATTCAACGAATAACAGAAGATAAATAATTGAATGAAAAGCTAAGAAATTAATGGTTTGAAGGTATATATAATGAAAGGGGTTAAGAATTGGGTCAGTCGTACAGATTGCGCTATAAGAGAGTATTACTAATACATAATATGTATTGAGAAAAACTGCTTTAACAACAATAAGAGCAATAAGAAAAGTGAACCACCACTAAAAATGTCAAGAAAAGTGGAAGAGAAGGCTAAAAGAATCATTAATAACAAAACTGCATAAAAAGATAATTCCTGAAGAGCTGGTGCGGTCGAATAATTAAATGGGTTTGACTGTAAAATTAGTATAATTTGGATTCAAACAATTATATTTTAGCAGTTTTTTTTTGAGTATGATATAAATAATTCATGTGAAAAAGATTTACTCTTTAAGACGATGACCTAACTTGAAAAAAATACAATTGCATTTGAGAAGACTTTTGCTTAATTAGTTTATTTGCAATCCATGGCAATGAATGTTTAGCGGAATATAAAATAATAATCATATAAATAATTGTAAGCCATGAGAAACAATAAAACGTTGAGCAAATTTATTACTGAAATTAAGGAGAAATCTGGGAATGGCATCAATTGCATAAATAGATCGAAAGCAATTTACAACTGTCTTAGGGCTTAAGAGTTGTCTTAAAAAAATTTAGATTAAAGTAATTAATAAGTAATGAATAAGTAATGAATAAGCAAAGTATCATCTCTTTATACCATCTGCTTATATAAAAATAATACTAATTTTGATACAAAGACAGGAAGTCATTAACAGATTTTTTCTTTGACAGAGTTTTTCTTAGAGAAGAACTGAGAGAAACAATTGATGACAAGTGCAATCACAATATCGCAATACAATAACCGAGAGATCAGTAGGTTTTCAGTGTATGATTGCCTAACATTGATGATAGTTGAGATACGCATGAGATGATGGCTGATTATTACGTTTGAGCAAAGTTTTGAGTCCGCCCTCGCCTAAGGCTAGGATGCCGTCCAAACACTAACTAACTTAAGAAGATATGAAAGCTTTTTCTCTTAAAGTAAGAAATAAGTTTAAAGGAGAGTTTCAACTAATCTTTTTATGCTTTGCTGAGGTTTTTATTATGGGTTTTCGTATTTTGGTTCGTTTCTCATGATGTAACACAAAAAGTTGAGTGACCAGAACTGGTGAACACTAAGGTTGGGACTTTCAATGCAATAAACATAAAAAATGTAAATGCATTTACGCACAAAAAATGGGAAAATATGCAATAAATATTCATTAAAAAGTTAACAATTTGGCTATTTTTCGAAAGGGGATCAAAAACTTTAAGAGATTTTCTTCAAAAATCGTTTACGTGCCAAAAAATTGTCCTTGGCTTAAAAAATTGTTGTTTTAAAAGGAGAGACTTTAAAATCAGCATTGTTAATTCTATTAATTAATATATTAAAGTATAGATCTAATTATAAGTCTTTTGAAAATTTTAAATTTTTGATAAAAATCAAAGGGTGGTCAAGATTTTTGAGATTCTACTTGAAAATCGCATAATATGCAAGAAAAGCATAAACCGATAAATTATGTCATAATATGCATAACCCCAACAAAATACGCATTTTTATGCAAATAAAACTACTTTTACTCGTTTTGTAAATATGTAATTCGTGCTTATCTTTTAAGTTTTATGGCGATAACTACAAGCAAAAAAAACTTGCAAATATGCATAAGTCCCAGCCTTAGTGATCACTTAATGACAGGCGTCTATAGCTTTACAACTGAGCACAGTATCACCGCTTTTCAATGAAAGGGCTGAAAGGATGAGCTCTAGTTTTTCTTTTGAGATACAATTGACGTGTGAATCAGTACTTATCTGTTTGAATGCAATGAGCATTGCTATGGGGGGCGATTGCATTCAATTTATTATTGGTTCGCATAAAAGGTTATAAGTTATTATTTTAAAAAATCATTTAAAAAGAAGACAACAAAATAATTAAATTGATTGTTTGGAGCATTGCATGAATAATAAATAATTTATATTTATCTCGAGACTTTTCTCTCATGAAATATATAAAATTTATGGTTTGATATCTTTGAAACACACGGCCTTGTATTTTATGATTTATATTCAATATTTAGGAATTTAATCAAACGAAACATTAATAGCAATAAACATTTCAAATGAATTAAATTATTAAAAAAAATAAATTTACTATAAAAAGGAGATTCAGCTTTTGTTGATTTAAGTATCAAAATAAGCAACAGTTAGAAAATTAGAAAGAGGGGTAAGAAAATGCGCGAAAAAAAAAGAAAAAAGTGTGTCATCTTATTAGCGGATCAAATTGTTGAGAGGGGTGCAGGCATACAGTTATAGCAAACAATAATTATTACTTAAGAGTCAGTTGGGCGTGAAATAACTCTCACAACTATTTATTCGCTAAACCATATCAAAAATAATAACTTGTGAGTTAATAATATCACAAAATTTATAAATATGAACTCAAACACACCAAACCACGAGAGGGTAACAACTCTTATATCTTTTAAACATTAAAAGCCATCTTTTTAACGGCAACTCATGCCAGTTATCTCTCAACTTAACTGAAATCTCATAAGTTTTCTCCCTTTTTGAACAAAACTTAAAATTAATGTCAAATTTGCTTTTTTGACATTAATTTTACAATAAGAATAGGACTTATGAAAGATACTTATATTTTTAGTTTAATTTACTTTTAAACGCTACTTAAGGTAAAAAGAATTTTGATTTAAAATTAAGATTAGGCCATATGGAGCAGACCATTATCAGCAAAACAAACTATCGAGAAAAGGCTCATCATAACGGCCAACACCCTTAATTGGGATCATCGTGTGTTCATTGAGTTATTCCAACTGTGTGTTTGTGTCTGTGTCACGATAATTATTGTGTAACGTTTTAATAATTATCAGTGCTGTGCCTCTCACACAAAATCAAATGTTTAGTTGGCCTGAGGCTCACATCGAAAATATTATTTAAGATAAAAGAAGCAGTGCTGTGATCACGTTAACTAAAAAATGTTTCTTAATTTAGATTGTGATTAAAAAAAATTCAATTGAACTGAAGCTCAATATCATTATTATTACTATCGAAATATAAGTTACGCACGTTTTAGAGTTAGGCTAAAAAATAGCTGATTGATGGCATACAAGAGAAAATGCATTAAAAGAAGTACATGAGAACTATCAATAAAATGATTTAAGGATGAGTCAAGATGTTTGACCCCATAAAATATTGCACTAAATTTTAGATTCAATTTGTATAACTTGAATAAATGCATAAACATTTTAAGAAAACAAATGGCCAAAAGTGTTGGGCGCGAATGAGATGCGATAATAATAGTTTGTTTTAACTTAATTCTCTTAAAAGAATGAATAAATAAAATCCAGAGAAAAGGTTAACAAACTTAGAACTGAATTAGTTCCACAAATTGAAGCGCACTCATAATCAGCGCATCGATCTTTTAAAACTTTTTTGAAAATTTTTGCGATTTTCAAGTTTCCAAAAGATGACTTCAAAATTTTCCTTAAATTGATATATTATTTCTTTTATACTAAAAAATTATAACTAAAATTAGGTCTGATCTGCTTTTATTAGATGTTGTGATTATTGATAACGAATTACACAAATCATTTTAACCTTAAATAACATCAAGATTTCAATTATAAATAGAGAGCAGAAGAAATTTGATAATAGTATTCACATTTACAAAAAAAAAAACAATAAATTATCATCTTTTCAATTGATACAAATTTATGTGAGAATGTAATACATGTTTAACTAACAGTAAATTTCGTTTATTACAGTTCAGGTCGTTATATAATTATTTCTAAACTCCATTTATGCAAAATAGTATCTAATAATATGTATTAATGGATAACTTTCTTATGCATCAGATAAAAGAGTTTTGGGTGCCTTAATCACTACCTTCGAAACCTTTGGAAGGACACTAACTTAATAACATGATTTATAGAGAAACTAGATATGAGTTAAGCTCGAATCTTACGGGCTTGAGTCCAACTCTTAACAAAAGGATTTCATTTTTTAAGATATATTTTTCTAGTGACTAAACATTTTTGAAAAAATTAATTTATTTACACTTCAGTAGAAACGAAGGATAAATTTGTTAAGCTATAAAAGAAATATAAGTTAAAAAAAACTAATGCCTGAGTCCGTTTTACTCAACACTGACAAAAGATTGTTATCAAAAAAATCTATATTAAAAAGTAATATTTTTTGACAGCCAGTTATTATTAGCACTTTTCCTGAAGAGCAAAAAAAGAGTATTCCTTAGTTATTAAATGAAAATGATTAAGTCAGAGGGTTTGACGCTTTTAATGAAGAAAATCAATATTAAAGAATAACTGGCGCCTTAAAGATGTATATTAATGGGTTACTATCTATAATTGCATCAAATTCTAAAGATAACAGTTATAACAGTTTCTCAAAGTCTTAACTTATTTTTTGCTTATTTCATACAATCAGAATGTTTATAAAAATTAATAAATAAAAATCCTTCAAAATATTCTAAATAAAAAAAGAGATCAACTGATGCAAGCATTGATCCACCCGTTGAATCAAATTTATATAAATTAATTCCTATATCGACCTGATTTCAATCAAACGATCCTTTGATTATAATACACAGCTAACTATCTATTTAGAAAAAAAGTTAATTATAATGCATCACATGATTATTTCCACTCTCATTATAGAAAACGAAGTCAGAAAATGAGTACTTTCACTAATGAAACAGTTTAAGTCATTTAACCATCAAAAAGTTTATTCAAGTTAAAAAACGATTCACTGCATTTCTAGACTAATGCCATATTAGTGGATATCATATATTGAAAAACAATTTTTTGATGATTAAATAGTGATATCTTCCGCTTGAATGCACAGAGAGCTCAAGGCAAATATCGATGAGGTTTAATTAATTTAAGCATTAATATCGAGTCAAACCAGGAATTAAAAACTTTCAGTCCTTCTCTTTTGACAGATTAACAGCAACGCTGTTGTGCATCGAAATAAGTTGTGCGAAACAACAACAAAATCTAAAGTTGATATTTAGAATAGATTTTTAAACTTTTCGCTATGAGTTAAACTGATTTGTCCCGACTTTATTGCATTTACTTTTCTTCTTAAGATTGTTTGACATGATTGACATTTAGATATAATATACAGTAAATGTATAATTTTATTAACGAAAACCCGACTCTTATATCTTCTAAAATTACCCAAAACCCTAAAGTTCATTAAGTCATTCGCGTTTATTACTGCTTAACTCAGATGTCAAATAACTTATTAAACGCAAAAAACTGATAATTAGTTTTGATTAAAAGTTATAATTAATTTAATTTTATTATGAAGAATGACAGCATTCAGAGTGTGATTCAATTTTCAAATGAAGTAAGAAATCGATATACACGTGATATGGTTTCAATTTTAATAAAAGAGCTCCAAATGTTAAATCGAGTATAAAATTTAAGTAAAATATCGATGAAAGTGAGTCATATTTTAGTTAAACTGCAATTAAGTTCAGGGAGAAGACAAAAAAAAGTTAAAATATTTACAATAAAAAAATGAAAGTTTGGTCATCGCTTTGACTATCATTTATTCTGCATTAGAAAAGTTTTTGACGTTTAATTTATAAAAAAAAGTGTGCTTTTATTAATTCATATAAAAGCCATGAATCACAACATTTAGATTATTTAACATAAGAAACTCATGTCAATGCAATTACAAGTTAAATGAAATTATGATATAATTCCACTATAATTGAGAAACAAATTAAGAATGAATGCAAATTTAAATCAATTTAATTGTAAATTCATGGAATGTTAACGAAATTGATAAAAAACGGAAAATTTAAAAATTAATTAAGAGATTAACATATTGTAACTAATAATGTGAACAGTTTTCGGGTCAATTAAATCTATATTATTAAAAAAATAGTGTCAGTCTGTCCGAGATTCCGCAATAATGTAATAAAAATTTTTACAACAATAGGAATGAAAATTTTGTCATAAAAGAGGTTGAAGTTTTAAAAAAGGTAAAAGCACTGTAAAGGCTATAAC
>JAUJYT010000902.1:0-14329 GCA_033996565.1 Nanhermannia nana
GATATTTCAATGAATAAAATTTTCAATGGCGAAAGATTCTTTAGTAAATAAGACAAAAATATGGATTTGTTATAGAATATGTTTTTATAATATTAAAATTGACGCCGGTCTCGCTCTGATCAACTTGTGAGATATCAGGCCTAACGAAATCAGACGTATTTAATCATTTTAGAGTAATTTTTATTTATCGATTAAAATTTAAAAATTTACATTAGACAATACTTGCTAAATATACAGCATTATGCAGTAGATTGATACCGCTTTGTAAAAAGATTATTGGTCAACTCTAATTTACTCAAAAAAATTATCATTATTTATGAATATACTAATAAAATGTTTCAAACCATGCATTTTGGTGCCAGAAAACGTTCTGCACCCGAGCTTTGCGCCGCCTCGAGCTTTCCTATTTGCCGAGAGTGAGCATTTGAGATTATAGCAAAACTTTAGAGTTAAATTGATAGCGCAATTAATATAAGCCGAATCTACATACACTACATATACATACACTTATACATACACTATTATTGCATATTATTAGATGTAAAGTAATTTCAAATACTTACTCATTCACATAACTACAAGTGCTATTTTCACAATAGTTATCATTGTTTTCAACTTTATTTTTCTCAATTTGTGCGCAAACAGTTATCACATTAATTGCAAGTAATGTATGAAACGCTGAAACAATATTTAAGGTCATATTCATAAACTGAAAACTTTAAATTAAATGAATTCATTTATAGTCAAGTCTAAAGTTTTAATGAATATTTGCTTAAGAGAAATGATAACATTTCTTGAATGAGTATTAGAAATACACCCATTTCCGAGAAAAGCTACTGCACTACAGTCAATCATTAGCTAATTAGCCAAAAGTTATCAACTCATAAATTATATGTACTCAGAAATACTTACAAAAACATAAACCAGTCAAAAGTGAAAATTTTCTTAATTTGTAAAAAGTAATGAAATCAGAAAAATTAACTCTTTTATTACTACAAAGATTTACAGTTTAATATACAAATATAATTATCAGAGAAAGAGTTAATATTGGATAACAGCTATCAATGATAAGATATCAGTAGTTTATTTCATCTGAATTGATATTATTTTTTGATAGCCAACCATTCATTATTACTCATAAGCTTTATGTTATTAGTACCGCATTAAATTTCATTTAATGAATCAACAAATCTGTGTAAATATGAAGTAACAGAATATATACATAAACAAATATATGTTACATTAGAAATTATTTCTAAATTATAGTGAATTTAGAATTCAGTGTGGAACTGAGGTGGGATGAGTCTATGATCCGGTTGCCAAATTTTGATGAGCCTTTTCCTGGACATCCATGCTCAATTTTTAGTTTTCCTTAGAGTTTCAAAGTTTCAAACAATTTTACACTTTGACTGAAACCTTCACTTTTCCTTATGTCGCTGTTTTATTCAGGAGAGATCAAAATCTGGACAATCCACGTTAAACCTGGATGTCTGGCAACCTAAGCCTAGGGTCTGTAGCCCCCAAGGATTATGAGAAAATGAAATTTTTATGAAAAATCAAAATTATATATTTTTGATGCTATTTTTCGAAATTAATTTTAAAAGTTCTGCTCAAAAATGCTTTTCTTAAAAATTTATCTTTGAGAACATATGAGTTTACGTATCCTCATGAGCACAAAAATCATCTTAGAAAACCAGACTTCTGACCCCACCTCAAAATTTAGAAAATTCCTAAAATGGCACCCTATCCAGAGGTCGAGTGAATTAGTTGTTAATATTTAATTTACATTAATTGAAGCAGACTTTTCATAGACTGTGTAAGTTTGACTCTTCATTCAAATCGTTTCTGACGAGCACTGTATTAGATATGAGTGGATTTGACTGAATTAATACTTGTATATTGTCATATTGATAATTATTATCATTGTTAATCATTTCAAATTGAATCGGTTTGAATTCAGCCAAACATCTTTGAGCTCCAATTCTGATATTCCTTTGCCTTAAGATTATTGAAAATATTTAGTATTATTTTCAGTTTTCATAAAATACAGAATAAATACTTTGAATACCTTTTTCTCCTTCTGTATAATTTAAAAATGAGCCCAAAGCTCGTTAGGATATTAAAAATGATTGAGATTATTAATAAAACATATAATGCCTTTGATGTCTGATAATTCTTTATGTAAAACGTTTTTTGAAAACGAGAAGAATTTGTTAAAAAATTACATTCATTTGTCACATCAGTTCTCATCTTTAGTTCTTCCGCAGATATATCAATGTCAGGCTCTATTGATTGATGTGCTGATGTCCCAGATATTGTTAAGTTTTTTCTAAAGGAATCTGTCGTACGATAAGTTTCTTCAAACATTAAAGTTGTGTAAACATTAGTTTTTATTGGAGTTAATGTTATCATAGAATGAAGTGTTGTTTGTTTTTCTTGAGTTGTTTGAGTAGTATGTGTCTAAAAAACATTAATTGAAACTTCAGCCATTTAACTTCATTAATTAGCTTAAATTTCATTAATTTAAGCCATTTTCTCATTTTTGGAAAAAAGAGAACTCACAAAAAAATTTGGTAAATTTTTTTGTGTTAGGCATAAAATTGTGAAAATATTAAAATAGTGCTCAGATATTGATAATTAAAATACTTACAGATTGCTTACAATTTACTCGGTTATTACGAGTATTATATATTAAATTAGGGCAAACACATCGATATTGATGATGACTAACAGGCAAACAAAGATGAGAACACTTGGCATGAATGCATCTGTTTGTAGAATTTGGCTGAAGAGAAGAGTGTATTATTTTAATTGATTCAATTTCTGCGTCAGTTTCAGATTTGACTAAATAATTAATTTGAGTGCCATTAAGACCAAACTTATTAGTTTTTAGTATTGAACTATGAAAATAATTAGACCAATAGATATCATCACCAAATATTGCTATAAAATAGGATAAAGTGAATAAATCACGAGATGTTAAAATAGTTTGGATATCATTGCCATTAAAATCAATTGACGAAAATCTAAACAATGACCTATCGATCCAAAACACTTTTCTCAGCACTAAATCAATGGCCAGAGTTATTGGCTCTTTAATACCACTATCAATGAGAGCAGTCTTATTGGAACCGTCTTGTGATGCTCTCATAATTCTTCCTTTCTTTTGAATATTATCAAAATCACTCCAAAATATGAGTGAATCTAATGGATTGATACATAGGTCTAGTATTGTATTTCCTGTATCGCTTACAATAACAAAACCAAATTCAGGGTTAGGATAAGTTATGTTGAAAACTATAATCTGGTTCTTTTCATTATAATAAACTAAGTTATGTATCCAATCAATCGCCACTCTTATAGACGTTGATTTATTCAATTTCAAAAGTAGAGTCTTGTCTCTGATCCCCAACAGATTACTTTTACTTTACAAATAATCAAACAATAAATTTTTAAATAAAAAGTTCAAACAATTTTATAAGAATTTACTTACCTCTTATCAATAGGGAACACATATAAGGCATTTTCAGGTTCAATCTTTCTCCAAATTAAAATATTTGCTGTTATGCTGTAATCAATGTCTGCAATTAAAGTTTTGACACCAGTTGTGTTAACCAATAAATCGGTTTCTGCGTAATTGATACTAGACTTGAGTTTTTCAAGTTTAACAATATGAATATCTTTGTGGTAAATATTGAATACAAGTTGTGGCTCACTATCAATTAGTTGAGAATTTGATAAATTAATACAAAACATAAAAAATAATATTAAAATTTCCATATTTTTAAAATTATGAATCTATTTACATAATTAATACATTGATTTAAAATTAACTTTGAAATTCTTATAACCAACTATTTTGTATAATATATGAATTCAATGTAAACGAATGATAAAATTGAAAACTTTATCAAAGGGTAGACTTGTGTAGAGTTGTTTTGCTTATTAAGTCTTTAGAAAGTGAGATATTTATGCAAAAAGTATAGATATATTCATTAACTAAACATTTAAATTCATTATTTTTACACTCAGACAACATGTCTAATGATATATAGCTATAAACATAGTTTTTATCTTAAAAACTGAGCTCACGATTGTTACTATAGAGCATACAAACTAAATACGATCAAAATTAGTTAAATATTAATTATAGAAACAAAGGATAAGAATCGCTGATAAACTTAATTCCTATTTCTAAGTAAAAAACAGTCATTTCCTTTTGCCAAGTACTATGACTTCCTTTAAGCAATTAGTTCTACGAATAATTTTACTTCAGAAGTAATATTTTTTAACACATTTAACTAATTTTTTAATTAAATAACTAAATGTTTGAAAAATTATTAAAGTGTTATCAAAATGAAGAAGCGCTAACATTCTTAAGCAGCATAAAGTTTTATAATAGGCTTATATAACTAGAACAGTGATATAATACGATTACATACTTAACTCGAATACAGTAGTTCTGAAGTAAACTTTGGCTGATATCCAAACCTACTTTAGACTATGAATGCGATCGGTTGAGCTCTCGTGTAGGGCACCGGTTCTCGTTCGATCATCGAAGTTAAGCATCGTCGAGCCGGGTTAGTACTTGGGAGGGAGACCACATGGGAATACCCGGTGCTCTACACTTTTGCGCACTTTTAAATACGCATTTTATTACTACTCTTTTTCGAGCCAAAGTTACACAAAGTTTATTCTGTACTCACATTTATCATTCAATTTTGTCTAATCATTAACTTACAAATTTTTTTCTAAGCTGTCATAATTTTACTTTCTAAACAGTAGGTTATAAAATATAATTAACAAAGAATATATTTATTTATTAACAGCAAACAATTCTTTTCATAACATTTTTTTTGATGAAAAACAAGCACAAACATGACTCAAATTTTCAGTTTAATAAATAACTTAATAGGAAATGCAAAACGTGATAAATCATCAACTTTTACAATTAAAGTGCAAAACCTAAAGCATATAACAGTCAAAAACTAAAAACTAGTTTCAGTTTTTAAAATATTTGGTTCATTTCAGAAGCGAAAGATAATTAAGAATAATAAAAATTTAATTAAAACTCGAAGTTATTAGTTATTCATAATAATTAATTTAAAGCAACTAAAGATAAACTTATATAAAAAAAAGTTGTCTTTTTTTATTTCCCTTAAAACGAATTTATTTTCCACGATTGTGAACGAGTTGCGTAAAATTTCTAACTCAAAGTTGTGTTTGAATATAAAGTTAAAGTAAATAAATGCTAAACTGACCATAAAGTGCTCATTAACATCATATGGCACTTATGCTAAATTATTGTTTCAATGAGTACAAGCACAGTCATAGAAAGAGTCACTTGTGATTCTCAATGACTTGACTGAAGAAGTTATGCCAAAGAGCTGTCGAAAACTAGTTTACAATCGAGAAAATACTATTGTAAACGATATTTAAAAAGATAAATGATTTTTATATTTAGTGTTAAATTTTGATCTTTGATTAGTAGTTATCAATGGCTTTGAACATAAAATTGAACTTTGAATTGTTTTTTCATTGCGTCAAATATTTGATAATAATAATAAACATTCTTCTTATAATAGGAGTGATAGGTATCATAATAATTGATTCGGAAAAAATTGACAGAAGATATTATCCGATGTTTTTATTTGAATCAATACTAATCATCACATTTTCTTTAATGGGTTTGATAAGCGTTTTGAGAGATCATTTTGGACTCATTGTTATGTATATTTGTCTTTTGTCAACGCTATTAATTGCAGCCTTAGTTCAATTTGATTCTCACGACTCAACTGCTTATTATTTTATTTCTGCAATTATTACTCTGGTTTTCGTTTACTTATGGCTATTAAATAAGAAAAAATTGTTAAATTCAGACAGAAATATGTTTTTACACACTCAGCAGCTCAATGATTATGAAGAAAATGATGAAGAATTATAAATGTTTGTTAATTTTGATCTTTTATTCGTTAAATGTTTGGCCAAATATTAGTTTTTTAGAATAAATACTAGTGTATGAAAGTTTTTGTTTCAATTTCAAAGCTCACAAAATAGTTTTTATATTTTAGAAAAAATAAATCAACTTTTAATTGTAATAATTATGTTAATAAAGTATTATATTTTAATTCAAATAAACTTAATTATTGGTATATAGAAAAGTACTGCTATTAAATGAATTAAATAGTGAGCCATTCTTTAGGATTGTTGATAAGCATATCATTTATATTTTGATCACTATATCCTCTCATTTTCATTTTTGGCAATACATTCAAAAGTATGTGTGAATATCCGTGTCCTCCGTATTTCATCTAAAATATGAAAATTACTTAAAACCAATATTAAAAATGAAAGTAATATCACTTACAAGTCTATGTTTGGTATGAATGTCATGAGATATGGTAATCTTTTTGTCATAGCCCTCATCTATGAGTAACTTTAATCGTCTAATTCTTGTGGAATCGTTAGGCATATCGAACGCATCGCTTACCTCATAATAAGAGCATTCATTGCCAAACAAATCAAATTCACAAAAACAGCCAACTTTTGCGAACTCAAGTAATTCCTCGTCATTAAGAGTTCCTTAAAATATAATTAATAGATAATAAAAGACAACAATAAAGGCAAACAAGAAATAAAAACAATTACTATCCAAGTGAGACATAACAGTCTTATCTGGGAGTCCACCGGCTTCTTGAAAAATCCTCATAACCTCTTGAGGTGCTTCTGGATTACGTCCAGGATGTAAAATGACTGGTACTCCTGTCTCTCTTTGTACTTGAGCTGATGCAATGAGAACTCTTCTTTCGAACTGATCTATCGGCCAATTGGATGCTATTTCTCCGATAACACCACACTTCACACCATTCATGCCAACAAATAAATCATCTTTTATGTTGTCATAAATCTGTTCTGTTGTCATTTTAAGAATATCTGGTGCCAGGGCAGGTGCCACATAAAAACCAGCGCCTGCTATGATATTAACTTCCGATTCCAGTGATATCTGTTTGAGTACATCTAAGTTTTTGCCAAAAGTGGTCACCTCTACAATAGTACTCCCATTATTAGACTTATAAAACTTCATTTCATCCTTTATTACTGATTTAATGTCAACAAAATTTAGGTTATCTTCATGTGAATACGGGTGATATGTTGTCCACCAAAGCTTGTCAGAGCTCACCTTTTCTTTATTTATGTGTTCGTGTTTAGAGTTTGGATTTCTTGGGCCGAACGCTTTGGAAAGTCGTGATATAAGCGCTTCATGATATAGATGTTCATGACATAGAGTTATACCCAATTCACTTGCATTGATTGGACCGCAAACTATTGTATAAATTATGTAAATCTTAGGTTATATAAAGTTAAAGAATTTTATTTCAAACAGGACTTGTATTTCACTTAAGACTTACGATTTACTTAAGAAAAACTTAAATATAAAATGCATTATCAAAAGTTACGTAAAATAATTTAATTGTAATAATAATTAAAAAAGACAATAATATACAAACCTGTTTGTATTTTTCCTTTTGGCAAATCTTGTGAGACATTCATTTGAAAATCACTTTGTTATCGTGTAATAAAAACAAATATTATGATCAATTCATATGAAAACTGACTCAAGTAAGTGATTCTAAGCTTAATAAATATTTACTGAACTTAATAAAAATAAAATAATTTTAAAAATATAAAAGTGATTTCGTTGACACATGGATTGATAGATTCCTTTTTTACCAAATATCTTACACACGATTTAACTGATAAGCCAAAGAATATCAGTTGTTTAAAAATATATTAAGGTTATCCGTTTTTCAAAAATTATATTTATAATAACTATAAAAATAATTATATATATAGTTATATTTAATCTCTTACAGAATTATGTTTTAGCACTAAATTTTAGAATAAATTTAGTATTTGATAAACAAAAATCAATTGAGACTTTACACAGAATTTTTTTTGCTAGCCTTGAATTAATTATAAATAATACTGAATACCGCTGAATAGAAGTATAAGTTATACGGACAAAGGACTCTACGAGACTTTGCAAAATATATAATATTGTTGTGTGTAAGGTTCACAAAAGCAAAATTTTTTTATCGCTTATAACTTCTAAACGGCCTAATGAATATTAATGATTTTTTAAAGAATGTTAGAGAATAAAATAGGATATAAACTGGTATAGTTTTCATCTAGGGAAGTTTTCAAATAATCATCTAAATTAAAGTTATTTAGTAAGATTAAAATTTAAAAAGTCCAATTTCGAAGTATTGCCCCGAGGGTTCTCACCCGATCTTTTTATTTATATTTATATAACATTATAAGGTACCTGAATCCACAAAAATATTATAAGAACCTGAGGGGCAATGCGTTGAAAAATAGCAAAAACCATTTCACATGTAAGGTAATATATGCTGTATTTTGTTTAAAAATATTGTTTGAAGTAATTAAAACCACATACCAAACAATACAATCATTGTACATTTCATTTCAAACAGAATATTGCATTCCAAGTTCTGTATTTCAAGTTTCTAAAAAAATTTGATATTTGAATAGCTCTAGCTCCTCCCATTTTAGAGATATGGAAATAAAATTTTCATATTCTTATTCAGCATTAAATTTTCTACAAGATAGAATATGATATAATGGGCGCTGCTCAAATTTTTTAGGCGGGCGTGTCTTAGTCAATCACGTGTTCTATATGGGTGCAACAAAATGTTAAAATAATACTCATGTAATATCCTTTAAAATAAGCCCATATTTGTTTCATTATTCATTAGGGAAAGAATGGAAAATAATTTTCAAATATGACAATTTCTCCCATAGGCCCCTTGTAACAAAAAAAAATTGAAAATTGAATATCAGGTTTCATGAAAAGATTTAACTTTGATTTTCATGTTATCGATGATGATTAGAACAAGCTTTAATTCTATTATTAAAAAATCAGAATTTTGAACATTGTTTAAAATGTCCTATTCTTGACCATTTTCTATGATATTTATAATGAGGGGACACAATTGTATTTTGATACATCTTATAATTAGACATAATTCATGTATACCTTTAATTAATTAAACTATCAAATGTGGCGCGCTTTCCTTTGTAACAATATTATATGCTTTTATTAAAGTCTTGTAGAGTCCTTTACTGTATATATACAGTGCCTGTACTGTAATTTGCTTGCATTTATTGTGTGAATAAACTTATAGATAGCTTTTATTTTTATCTTCAACTTAAAGCAAACTTTTCTAAATCTATGGAAGCATTCATTGGAATCTCAAGTAAAGTAATAAATCAGTTGATTGGATCTCAAACCAAAAAGTTTAAAGACTTTCGTTAGAATAATATTTAAGCATTAATACAGTGAATCCTATGAATGAATGGAAGTTCTGTAGACACTAACATCCTTTCCACTTAAACCCAACCGTTTATTCTAAAGGTCTATGATTTGCAAAACTTTATTATTGATAATATAGAAAACCCATAAATATAGGATGAAGTCAGACCTTATCTGATCCGTATCTGCCGTTCTATGCTAGAGAACCAAATATTGTAAAAATTTAATTCCATTTCCACTTCACATCCACAGTCTTTTTTCATCCCATTTCATTGAATGTATAACTAATATAGTAATTTGATTTGTTTCTATAGTATTAGAGCATTTTGATGTTTAGTTATCAATTATAGTTTATTTATGGGAACAAAACTATTTATAACCACCAGTCCCGTACCCTTTAAGGAGCCAATGGGTCTTGTTTTTAAGTGCTATATCAAATATTTTTGGGTACAGCACTGATAACCACATTTGCACTAAAAAGGTTAAGATATTTTAGTGAATTCCACCACTTTTACTAAAGTAGATACGGCACTGGACTTAAGTTGTAATTATAATAAAATAATAAGTGTAATGTATAAGAGAAAACTTTATTCCTAAATTATAAATCTATTGGTATTTAATTAATTTAAATTTGTATTTCTATAAACAAATCCCTTGAACAGAATTTTTTCTAAAATAATAATTCAATAAAAGTTTTAAATAAATAGTTTATTTTTATAATGAAAATAAAAATAACAGATAATTTAGTAAACAAAAGGGAAAGACCAGCCAACTTCGTTATGAGCAAATAGCTTGAATGCCATCAAATCTGCAGACGCATAATCGATATCAAGTTTGATCACATAAATTGTATTTCTGTCACTACTGTTTGCTGAAACTGAAAAGTTTTAATAATTGTTATTTATTTATATAGGAAATAGTTTTAAACATAAAAATAGCTGAAGGCATACCGGCTTTGAAATCGACAGAATATTCTTGTTGATAGAATGCTTCACTGTATGGAGGAGACGCTTTATGTGTAAGACGATACTTATCTATAGGCGGTTCAACTTTTGAATTTTCTATTTGTAATGTTATGAACACTTTTGAAATCCCTGTTCAATAAAATACATTACTTTTTTATTTTATTAAATCTTTATTTACAAAACTCACCGAAACTAAAACTTTGGCTTAAAATTTTTGGATTTTGTGGCAATTGTCGGACAATTACTTTAAAAATTTCTTGTACTGTATCATTGTTTGGTAGACTTGCTTTACATTTAAAAGTATTCAACTGTTTTACATACGGATAACTGAGCTTTAATTCAATTGAATTTCCATCACTTGTCATATTCTTAGAAATATGACTTTTGCTGTATTTTTCTGAAAATAAAGAACTTATATTAGATTTATTACTAATTTTGAATGTTGAACAACAAAAATCATGTATTACGAGTTAATTTGATATCATCTTCAGTAAACCACTCCAACTTTGTTGTCTCATTAGTAACCGCATGACATTTAAATACATACAATGGATAAGATTTTGTTTGAGTTTCTGTTATTACAATCTCATTCATATTTGTATTATTTGAAATGTTTTCCACTTTTTTAATTTGTTGAGCAGTTGGCAGATCTTTAGAACTTATTTGCTTTAAAAGAAATGCAAATAAATGTTATTAAAATGCGATTAATATAATACTTAATATTTAAATGAATTGTTTAGTTAAGCAAATGAAATATTTGATGTCTTACATATTCTTGACATTGGTTTGTTTTAGTGTTTTGATTATTACAAACACATCTGTATTGATCACTACCAATAGGAATACAAAGATTTGAACATTGAGAGGAAGCGCAGCGGTTTTCTGTTTTGGGCTGACGTGAAGAATGTATTCCTCGAATGGATTCGATGTTAGAATTGCCGGAATAAACAGCACTAATCCTACCATTAACTCCATGATATAACTTATTAGCACTAAATATTAAATTTTGTCCCTCATTAGACCAGTAAACATGATTCTCATAAATGTCTAAACTGTTCGCCACCGCCAATAATGTTGACCGTAAGTGAATCACTCTTTCTCTTCCATTAAATAATAGAGATTCAAGTGTTTCTAATTTGCTGTCAATGAAGTAAATTCTTTTTAAATCATAATCTATTGATAGACAGCACGGCTGAAAAAATCGAGACTCATGTGAATAAAATCCGCGATCAACCAAAACCTAAAAATTATAAGAAAATATATTCAATTCAAATCACATTTTTATGCTTATTTAACTTGATATTAGAGCTCAAACATTTATTAGATTTTTTCAAAGGCAATAAATTTATTCAAAAGTGTTTAATAAATGTTTTAAATAATTTTTACGAATGTAAAGCCTAAAGAAACAGTGTTTTTACCTTTTTATTTGCTCCGCTTTGATCTGCTTTTACTATTTTAAACCCGAAAGTCTTTCGGTCCCATTCGATCCAAACAATAAATGATTCAATAGGATTGACAACAACATCATTTACATAAAAAGTATTTTTATAATCATTATTTAGAATTGTTCTTCTATTGGAATCCTTAATATTAACGACATTTATTTCTCCTCTATCTATAAAGTAAAGCAAGTCGTGAATCCAGTCCAATGACATTTTGTTCACTTCATTAGTTAACAATAAAACTTTTTTGTCATATATAGTGAGCGCATTTTTTGATCCCTTATCTAAATGCGCGACAGATATAGAAGAAACGTTACTCCAAACAATATAATTATCAATGAGATCATAATTAAGGCCATGAGTACAGCTCATATTCAATAAACTTCTTGATTTTGGTGTATTCAAAAATCGCTTTTTTATATGTTTTTTAATACCATTATTTGTTATTAAACTTTCATTAAAAGACACTAAACTTATTTCTCCTCTTGAGGAACAGAATAATATTTCAGTTTTACCATTTGGTTGTGAGTTTATTCTCGCAATAGTTATTGTTTGCATTGCAAACGCAATTAAGACCAGAAACAAAATACTTATTGAATGCATATTTCTCGGATCGATGGATAAAATTCTAACTTTATATCTATCAATATCTTTTGCTCTCATGTGAAGTCAGACAAAGAATGACTTGAAGCTAAGAAAGTGAAACACTATTAACCCTATTTTAAATTCCGTTCCACTATCTCTACTGATTATACACTACTCGCAACATAATAACCAGTTTTGCTATTATGTAAAAAATGATTAATGTTTATAATAGAGGTTTATAACCGAAGTGGTATCTTCTTTGTTAGTTTAAAACACTAGTTGTCTATCGTAGGCATAAATAAATTCCACACATATTCTGCCAATCATGAAAACATAATTTTATTTTTAGCGGACCTTTAAAGTCATTTATTTTTCTCTAAAGTTATTATCCTTTCCTGAAAGCTATTCTTTTTATTTTGAAGAAAGTTTACATAATTTTATAACAAAATTTTTTTTGTTATAAGAAAATATTTTCTATCAAATTCGATGAGATTTATACCACCCTTGAATTTTGAAAATTTCCAAAAACGCCCCCTTAGACATCCAGATACTTCCAACATTTGTAACACTGTTCTCCACAGATTAAGCTTTTCTAAACTTTTAATCAGTTCTCCTTTGATTATATTTCTGCACACCATTTAAAATAGATATTAAAGCATTTATTTTTCAAAATCTTTCACATAAACTCTATAAACAATTTTAAAGTTTTTAACAAAATAGAAAACCTGTAAAAATCTTTTAATACTAAATATATTAAGAGAATTATTCAATTGAAGAAATTAATTTAGAATTAAAAAACTGCCAATTATTGAATCGCTTATCAAAAATGTGATTAAAATTTAACACAAAAAAGATTTGAAAATTTTGATAAAACATATCTTTAATAAACAGCGAAATACTTTTGACAGTTAAGTTTGATTTAAGTTATGATTTAAATAGAGAGCCAGTTTGAGTAAAATTAATTTTGTTTTATTGGTTCTGCGCTTTTTAGTCTTAAGATTAGATCTTCTATTAATGGCAGCATAATATCCATCAATAGTGGTTCTGCCTGAAAATACAACAATTGCATCTGTCTTTTCAATTATCGATATTATTATACACATCAGTAGAAAAGAAACCTTTATTTTTATGAAAAACATATTTAATACAAAACGGATTAAATATTTAATTGAAAAGACAACTCAAAAATGACAATAATGTTTCAAAACATGACAATAATTAATGTTGAAAATCATTGTAAATTACAGTCAATTAATGAAAAAAATTATTACTATATTTGAAGGACAAAGATATGAATATAAAATTTCCTTTATATACAATACTTCTAACCCGTAATGACTGTAATGATAGTTAATTATGAAATGTTAAGCAATTAAGTGTAATTAAAAATATAAATACAACATATATATTAAAATACAACATATATATTAAAATACAACACATATATTAAAATAAATATAAATCTTCACTCCAAAAGCGATTTATAGAAAATGAAACCTTAGTGAGAGTTCTCATTAGTGCTATCATTAGAGTAATATATTTGTATGGAATCACTATCACTGATTTCGAAAGATGCCATGGAAGTGCCGGTGTCGTCGTCCTCTTCTTTGATTATCTTAAGCGAAACATTTTCTGGTGTTTTTGCGATCACTCCATATGAAGACAATAAGCGATTGTTTGCAAACACAAACTCATACTTTTGTCTATTCCTCTCACTGGCGATCTCTAGACATTCAAGAACTGCTTCTTCGTCAACGAGCCAACAATTCAACTCTAAATGACACCAATTTTGGATTTGTTTTCAGTAACTCTATGACTACTTCATTAGTCAAATAATCTATTCTTATATTTTAATCAAATTTTTTGACACATATTTCTATAGAAAAAAGTTATAAAATATAAAACTGTATTAAAAGGTAATTTCATGCATAAGAATAATATTTTATTCGTTATAAATATTCATTGGATTGCATTCTTTAGCTTTACATTTGACTGACTTTTCT
>JAUJYT010000903.1:0-14321 GCA_033996565.1 Nanhermannia nana
AAGAGTCCGAATATTAAAACACTTCTCGTGAACGACATTTATATTAATGAGAAAACGTTTACTGAAAGAGCGAATAATAATCACAAAATACAACATAAGTTTGGATATAAATTAACCCGTCCTTACACTTATAGCGGTGTTTCTGGCAATTTATTGATATTAAGAGCTTAAATGTAATTTTACAAAAAGAATTATTCAAATGATTATTTTTATTACTTATTTTAATACTTATATTGAAAAATAATTTCTATAAAATATTATAATAGTTTCTCAAATAAAAGCACTCATTTGTTGGACTTTTACTAATAATTGTTTTGATCAACAATTTTATTAATAGACATATTATATTATTTTTAATATTTGTTCAAATTCTATTATACTTTAAACACGTTGGACTTGGGTTGGTATGGATTTAAAATTTCCAGTACTTTTCTTTCACTACTGTATGTTTGGCATGATTTTTAAATAAAACTAATTTTAATATTGATATACTGGACAGCACTCGATTTATAAGTTAATTTTGAAAAATTTACTTATACTTAAGTTCATCACTTGCGTATCATAATTGAGTAAAATACAGGTACAGTATAAAGCAAAAACAGTTTATTCATGCGCTGTGTGATAAAAAAATAATCATAAGATAAAAAGTTTATTCACTATAAGTTTCTAGCGTTTACAAAAATATCTGTTTCTGTTTTTACTGTATAACTGTATTAATTTCTAGAGTATAATTGCTAGAGTTATCTGATTTAATTTTATTAATGTATTATATAATTCTAGAATTTAAAATGAATTTATGCCAACACTAAAGCAATCAATTGATGTTCGCTGGGATAGCAAACAAGAAATGCTGCGATCAATAGCAGAAAATTTTCAAAATTTAGTTTTTAAGGGAGAAAACAATAAAATTATTGAAGAGTTAATTTCTGGAATTGAAGAAAACCTGTTGAAAGAATTGATATCTTTATTAAAACCATTCCATTCATATCGCACTACTTTATGTAGAGATACTTCACCAACATTTCATTTGGTTTTGCCAACGAAGCAAAAACTACTCAAGTTTTGTTCTAATACTATAAATGATTCAGAAGTTATTAAAAAGGTATTAAAAGTTCTTAACATTAAATTTTTGTTAGTTTATAAAAATTTTCAGTTGAAGCAAAAATTGGCGCAAAATATTAATAAATATTACAAATTGAATGATTTGCATTTTGTGACGACAATGCTTTTCCCTTCTTATAAACATTTGAATAATTTGGCGACAAATGAAGAGAAATTGAAGGCTAAACAATTGCTCAGTGATATGTCCGACAGTATTAGTCTTCCAAATGAAATTACAACAACAATAACAGAATCTAATAATACTCTAGAAATAGATGATTGCTTAATGGATTTCATAGATACACCTTCTGGTGAAAGCAATTTAAATAATAGCCGAAATGAAATCGAAGAATACTTTACTTATGAATTCAATTACGATCCTTCAGCACAAGACATTCTCAACTTTTGGGAAGCGAAAAGAAAAAAGTTTCCGCGACTTTACTTAATTGCTATGGAATTGTTATCAATACCAGCTTCGAATACCTCAAGTGAAAGAAATTTTAGTTTTGCGGGTTTAACTTTAACTGATAGACGAAGTTATTTAGACCCACATAAAGTCGATAAGTTATTGTTTATTAGATCTAATTATGACTTATATAAGTAATCAAAAGAATGTGTGCTTTTATTTTATTTGATTAAAATATATTGAATTATTGAAACATTTTTTGACTGCGGGAAATTGCGGGAATTTGCGGGACGGGAGCAGGACTGAACTCTTGCGGGAGCAGGACGGGACGGGACTGAACCTTTGCGGGAGTGGGACGGGACGGGAATTGAAATTTTTCAAAATTTGGGGCTCTATTCAGTAGTTATTCAATGATTCAAATATAGCTAAAGGTATGCATTGCGGTCGCACTAAAATGGAAGCGATTCGCAGAAAACCTATTGTGTCCTCTATCGATAGAAAGCCATTTAAATAAAGTTAAAGGAAAGAAGTTTTCGATATCGAGCGACGCTTCAAATAAAGGGAATATTAAAGTATTTTCGATCGGTATTCAATATTTTGATAAAAGCGTTGGAATTTAAAACTTTGTTCTCGATTTTTATGAAGACCCAAATGAGACATCAAATGCTATTTATAATCATTTAAAGAAAGCCTTAACTAATAATGATTTGGTTTCAATGATTTGATTGCATAAACAGCAGACAATGCGAACGTCAATTATGGTTCACATTAGTGATAGAAAACGGGAATGGGAATGACAAAAATGCAATTTTCAGCCGCTTCTAAAATATGTGCCATTTTTGTGTACCTATAAGTAGTTGTGAACCCATTGATAAGCCATGACTGACCTCTTGACCAACACGACCAGTCGGCATATCCCTGAGCTGTATATTTGCGGACAACTGTTCCGTCGGTTTCATTGAAGGCCACGACATGATAACTACTATAATCTGCGCGAAGATGTTCTTTAATAGTTCTGTTCGCATGCGATACTGCCATGTCGTACAGGGTCTTATTGCCTGTTATTTCCCATCCTCTGAATAGTAGTTCCAAATTCATCATATTGTCCACAATTACTATGAACTCATTGCCCGGACTATCGTGGGATCGGATACAGCCCACTTTCGCTATTCAAACATTTTAAAAGTTTTAAATGTTATTTATTATATGTATAGATTTTTGATGTATTTATTTAAAATGTTTTCCACATAATTGAGATATAATGTATTTAAGATATAGAGCACTTAATATCATGCATGCACAAGGTAGGGGCTTGCCTGGGGGCGCACCACAACCAAGATTTTCAGAATCTCAAAAATCGTACTTTGGTTTTTTTAAGTTTTACCAAAACGTATTCATTGGGTCCCCCCTTTGAAGTTTTTAAGTAAAATTTTAAAATACCTTTGGTCCTCCCTTTGATTTAGATTAAAAATTGGATTTGATTAAAATTTTAATTTGCTTATGATTTTAATTAAATCTATCCTTCAATTGGTCAAAACATAGCATTAAATTCATTATTTCTATAATAATGGCAGATATTTTAAAATGTTTTGCCAGAGAAAGGCATTCTGAAAAATATTGAAAAATTTATGCTTTAATTGGTCAAAAAATAGCATTAATAACATTTTTTTCTATAATAATGGGAGATATTTTAAAATTTTTTTGGGGAGAAAGGCATTCTAACAAAAAATTGTCAACCGATGAGTTTTTAACCGATGAATTTCAAGAATTTCTGCAAGCTTACCCTACCCAAAGGACCTTGCACATGTATGGTTACTATCAGTGTTTACTAAGGCTCGAGCTTTTTAGGCTAGGTAGCTAGCCTGAGCCTGATAAAATGACACAAGATAAGCCTGAGTCTGATACCCTCAAGCCCGACCTTGTTATGAAGTTATAATTTTATACAAATTATTCCATTATTTGACCAAAATTTTAAATGTTATACAATATTAATAGTTTCAAATATTTGAGTATAGATTCAGAAGACATATATGCATCTGAATACACATTTTAAATATATGCAAAAGTTTGAGTCAATATATATAACGCACTTTAAATTTTCATTAAGAATATCATAAAACAATTTTTGTGTAAAATTAAAACTTTTAAAACTTTTACAATTTTCCGGCTCAGAGGCTGTCAGTTTGAGTCTGAGCTAGAACTGAACTAGAGCTAGAACGTGAGCCTGAGCCTGACTAAAAACACTGAGCCCTGATCCGAACCTTGAGCATCAAAAACATCCGAACCTCGAGCAGATCCGCCAAAACTGGTAAACACTGGTTACTACTGTAGCCTTATATAGTGAATCCTCGATATAGTGCATAAAATTTTGGTCCATTTTGATGCAGACACTGAATACAACTTGTGTTAAAATTCTTTTTTATAGTGTATAAAAGTGTACGATCACAAGCGATTCAATATAACGGGTTACGACTTAATTATCGAAATTCAAACTTTTCAAAGTTTAGTTATGAAATTTATTTGAATATAAACTTACGATTGAATCTCGTGACCAAATGGTGTGCGGCGTTGGCTATGACTTTAGGGTAACTCTCGTTTTTTGTGAATTCATATCCATTACCATAAGAGTACATTATCATGAATCCAATATCATGAGTATCCGTAATGTTCTGGTCCTGAACCATACCATCCATAAGAATTGTCTTTAAATAAATAAATAATTGAGTAGCCGTAGGCGATAACGGCACATTAATATCGAAAATGTTATCCCATTTTATTGTGAACAAAATATAATAAAAGTATGGAGTGCGCGACATCTATATACATCCCAAACACAGTACATTTGCGCAAAATTACAGTTCATATAAATTGATTACTTTCGTTCAAAGGTTTTTAAAAATTAGTTTTTTATTAAATATTTTATTATAATTTAAGTCATTAGAAATAATAACAAAATTATTCAATATTAATGTCAGAATATTTTTCAAAATGTTTTACAAAAAACGACTTATTCTCTTCTTTCAAAAATCTTAACAAAGAATTTACATCTTTTATTTTATCACTAGAAACAAAATGTTTTGGTTCATTCATAGGCTCAGCTAACCTAAAATCAATATCTGTTTTTTTGTTCATTAAAGTTAAAACTTTAGGTTCACCTTCATATTCAAAATAGCATTCAATAAAACCACTTGAGTTATATACTATTTTATAAAGTTTTTTAATAGAAATCTTAATATTTTTTTCAAAAAATGGTCTGAGAAAAGTCTCATAATCTTTAATATTAGCTTTTCTGACTTCAAAGCTCAAATCTTTCATTATTTGGAGATAAATTTCAAAAGATTCTATTGTTTCATACTTTTTAACTTTATTTGATATTAATGCAAAGTTAGCATCGGATTTGCAATATGAATGCCCCTTAACTGCATATAAATGTATAATTTTTAGTTTATATTTAATCGAAATCCAATTTAAATATTTAACTATGGTATGGTTTTTGTTTTGGGCAGGACTACCATCACTAAAAATTACTAAATTTTTTATTTTGTCGGTTATTAATTCTTTTAAAACTGTATTAATGAAACTGCAAACACTGTTTGCTCCTTTCTTATGCTCCCCCTCAACAAAATAAAACATATATGACTTATCACTATTATGAACATGTATGTTACAAATAAAAAACCAAAGTAGTCTTAAATAAAAACATGCATTTACTGGTAATTTGGGTAAAGGTTTATTCTGAGAATAATCAACCTCTAAAACTAATGTGCTATCATTAAATATCATTAAATTTTTCTTATGTTGTTTGTGTTGCGAGATTAATGTTTTATGTTTTAAATAATCTGATTTCTTCTGTTCATCACAATGTTCTAAACCGACTGTATTTATCTCATAGCAAAAATCACAAACGTCTGATTTTGGTTGACTGAAACCTATGTTAAAATTAGAGTTAAAATAGAACCTAAAACTACATTCAGATATTGTATTTAGTCCACAGCCTTTAACACTCGCCAAATAATCTGTAAACATTTCATATAGCGATTTCATTGTAACCAATGGGTTATCAAAATAATATTTAGAAGTCTTTTCTATAGCATAATGTGATTGTGTTTTAGGAATACATGTTAACCAGTCTTTTAAAAGTTCCCAAACATCATTTGGAATAGCATTACTTCGATTAACTAATTTCCCTCTTTTATCAAATAGGTCTTCACCTGAAAATTAATCTAAATTAAAATAACTATAGTGTTATCCAGAGTGACCATTTTTTGTCAAACTTATACCTGGACAGAATATTAAATCAAAGGGGGGACTAAAGCATAATTTTTTGAAAATTTTTATATTGAGAAAAATACAAAGGGGGACCAAACACTGCATTTTTTGAAAATAACCCAATTCCTGGACAGTTCAGGCCAATCCTAGACACCTGGTCACCCTGGTGTTATCACAGGTTTCTTACCATTTATTGCTTTTTTCTGTATAGTTCTTAATCGCTTAACAGATATTTGGTATAAATTAATCAAAAATTCTCTACATATCTTGTAATCAATTCCTCTTATATTCAATTTATAGCTCCATTTTGTATAAACCTTTGAATGATTATTATTTTTTATTACCATTTGTGAGGACAAAATACAGTTCTGATAATTATAATCTGATTTCGACCAAAATTTTTCAAATGCTGACAATTGGTCATCAGAACTAATATTTAAATTACATTTTTGTTCACAACATTTATCCATTATTTTGAATTCTTTAGCTTTTTTAATTACATTACTTCTGTATTCCTTATATTCTTGTCCCTTAAAAGATATTACTTAAGAATAATGTGAAAAAAGACATTTACAGTATAATAAATACCGAGTTTCTCAAAAGCTTTGCTTTATTTTTTGACCAAATATCAGGAAATGCTTTTCTTTTACGAGATTTTATTTCTCTTTCTTTTTCAAGTTGTGATAAATAATTAGTTATTTCACCAAATTTTAGTTGTTTTTTACTAATTTCACTCATTTTATTAAACTAAAAATCAGGTTTTAATATCTTATTTAAACCGAAATGTCTTATATTAACAAATATTAAATTAAAAACGTAATGTATTAATAGTATTATTAAATGAAAAAGTCTTTTATGTATGGTATATTAACCACAAAGTCATGTATTAATAATATTTTAAACTAAAAGTCAAGTATTAATAGTTTTTAAAACCAAAAACTTTACATTAATCGCATTTTAAACCAAAAGTTACGTATTAATCGATTTAAATCAAAAACCTATGAAATATTACTTTTTAAACCAAAAGTTTATGAAATAATAGTTTAATGGAAAAAACTATAATCAATAGTTTATTTATAAACAATTTAGTTATCGATATATTAAAAATAATGAGATTTTAGTATAACTACAGGTATACTCTCTTTAGGGCATGGAATTAATACTTATGGATTATACTATTGAAAGGAATACTAATAATTGAGTGTAATGTGCCGTTATCTATCAAATTATTATTATTGGACTCATCACTAGCGATGAGCAGGCTCACAGACTCAGGCTCAAGGCTCGGGTTCAGGCTCAGGCTTACAATTTGAACCAGGCTCGAGCCTACTGAGCCTGAAAATTTACTGTTAAGAAAAACGTGCGAAAATAGTTAGTGAAGTCGTATTTAAATCATGAAACAGAATCGAAAAACTCTGATCAAACTTTAATGCGCTCTCAATCTATGCTTAAATACTTCAATTCTCAATAATTATCTCATTTAATATCCCAAATAAAACTCTATTTATTTGAATCGAATAAAATATCATTTTTTAAATTTCTTTTACTAAAACCTCTATTCATTGTCAGGCTCAAGGCTCAGGCTCGAGCCTAGGCTCAGTTTTTCTCATTTTGGTCAGGCTCAGGCTCGCCACTGAGCCTGAAAAGCTCGAGCCTTGCTCATCGCTACTCATCACTATTCTGTTAATTCTGTTAATAGATATTCCGATTAAGATATTCTGATGAAGAATATTGGGATAATTGAAGAGATAGTGCAAAAATTGTAATTTTTGAGCTCATATTCAGATTAATTGTGAATTGTTGTGATTCTTGTCTTCGGTTTTCGAGAAATAACTTTGAAATCAAGAATTTTGTCTCATTTTTCTTTAAATATGTCTAAAGTTATCTCAAGAAGAGATGAATCGCGAGATTAGAGACCCATATATTGTTAGATCATTTTTAAGTAATGTGATTATAAGCTAAAAATGCTAAATAGTTTCCAATTTGTTTCTTTACAACTTCCAGAATATTCTGATGAAAAAATAATCAAAAATATAACTTCAGATATTTTAATAATTAAAATATTAAGAAAGAAAATAATTCAAAAAATGGTCGAAATCATGAGTAGAAATGAAAACGTTTGAAATCTGTTTGAAATGATTTAAATTCATAATAAATCGACTGTAATGTAAAATATGTTTAATTAAAACAAATGAAAAGTACAATCATTGATATCCGAAAATCATTTTTAAATATTTACTAATAGTCTAACATTAATAGAGATATTATATTAAAAGAAAGAAATAATAATAATTTGCGCTATAATTACAATAACTTTAAATAACTATTAATCTGTAGTTTAAAAGTTATTTAATATTATTTAAAATGAGGAACTCTTGTTATACGTTGTGTTTAAAGTTTGAATAATTATATATTTATAGTAAATGTCAATATAATAATGATAATTAAGAGAAAATTAGATACTTTTCATATAAAATTACAATATTTTTAATAATATAACATTTGAATCAATCAAAAAACAATTGTTAATAATTGTAAACGTGTTGACTGGTATGTCATAACAATCAGACTATCAGTCAAGTAATCTGATAACACAGATAACCAGATCTCCCAAACCATTCAACAACTTTTTTGAAGTGGATTTTTTCTTTACAATGATACCCGCATTACCACTACTATTAGTGCCATTTGAAGTGGAGGCCAACTCTCCGACACCACTATTCACTTGATCGACAAACTTTCGCGCCATATCTAGTTTCCTGCCCAACAAGTGAACGGGTAGAACAACCTGATCATCACCTCTAAGTCGTGCCAAAAGTAGACACTTTTCCTGATCGTTGAGTACATCACAAACATACGGACCTCTCAAGAACTCGTCGACAGTCATCGCTAAATATCGCGGACAGTAAAGAGCTTTTCCCAAAACGTCTCTCTTATTATCGCTCGTGAGTTGTTTGCATTGTCTCTTACATTGCTGACACGACCAGTGCATTATGCACTCAAACACATCCAACTCTGAGCTCACTTTCAGAGTATCGCGACTCAGGATCTTAACAACCAAGTCATGGTCAAGGCTTGTGAAAGCTTCAGAACATAATATCTTATTAGCTTCGCTGTCTAGTGTATGATAGCATCGAGTAATTAATTCATTAAGAATATTATCGCAATTGTTTGAATATTGATGTGATGACTGTCTTGAAACGGGTCCTTCGCTGCTATCATTTGACACATTACTCTCACGTGTTGTGGAACTTAAACGCAAATAAGAGAATTGCGAAAAATGCGATATCATTTCCAACACATTTTCGTGACTGCAGTTCTCGTACAGGAATGTCAGACAAATTCTCGTCAATTCATTTAACAAAAATTGATTGGCAGCTGTGAATACTACCAATGCATTCGATACCGATGTGATTGTGATCTCATTTGTGTACATATGTCTAATCATAATGAGAATCAAAATCAAAATATATTTCTCAGCAATATATAAAACCTAAACATTTATGAGATATAAGTCTAAAATATAATAACTAAAGATTAAACTGGTATTAAAATTCTAACTAAATATATATAAATACCGGTAAATATAATAACAATTTCTGAAATACTTTTAGAATTTGAAAAAGTAGTGGATTAAAGCATAATCTTAACTAATATTTACCTTAAATGAGTAGAGGATCTGTATTTATAATTCAAAATCTATTTAATAATCTTAAAGTATTTCAGATTTGCTCACAATCACAGCTCTATTAATAAATTTAGTAAACTTTAGTAATACTTTTAAATCTCATATATTTTTAATGTAAATTAAATATATTTTAATTGAAAACTATTTAGTAATCATTATTTATTAACTATAATTATAGTTATCAGAGTATTTAATATTATAGCCTTAGCTTAACGTCAAGCATAAGAGTGCGATATTATATTTGATACTTTAACTAAAATGTTTATACACTATTTAGTCAATTAATTACTGATTTACTAAAGACTAGCTTTTCAGGAAAGAAATTTTATATAAAACTAACCTTTTGTAAGAATAAGAATAATTAATAAATTTAGGGAATGAAGCTCTTTATAAATTATATAACGAACTACAGTATAACTTAGTATATGAATACATAATCTTTATTTTTGCTTAAGTTACCTCAAAATGATATGAAAGATTTCAGGTTTACACCAAGTGATCCGTTTGTTAAGTAGTTCTTCATTATTCCTACCATTCCTACCATTTTCCACCATTGCTTTGAATACAGGACTTGCGTTCTCTACAATGAATGAATGCGCTGGAAATCTCCAAACAGGATCCGGTTCATTACCAACCAGGAAAACAATATCAGACTGTTCTTCACTGTTGAATAAGACTAGTCCAGGACTTGGAGCTGATGGCTGTGTGTGAACCACAGTTTCATTGGGTGTCATTTTAATAGTTGTCAAAGTGTTGGTTTGACTCGAATTCGATGAGACTATTGATGAAGTGGTGTCAGGAGATGGGGATGACGACGAAGAGGTTAATTGTGGGGACGGAGAAACGACAGAAATATAATGGAATTGATTTGTTGTATCTCCGCGAGCCAAAGATTTTGCTTTACGTCTTGTGTTATACGAAATGCACTAAAAATATTCAATAAATACACAACTTTTAAAACTAAACGAAAGCTTATGTTTCAGAAATAAATGTGATGCCAAATATCAATAGTAAGACTAAACCCATCTCTCGCAATGTAAATCATCAAATTTCACTTTATTAGACTTCATTTCTTTATCTTTAAGTTTAAAACTTTTGTGAAACATTCAAATGAAAGTTAATAACAATCGCTTAATATAAAGCTACAAACTTGACCTTCAAGTGAAGTAATTTGAGACTGGCATCAAACTGGTATCTAATATAAGCGGATTTCTCACAAAATTACTGAAGTAATGGTATTTATTACAAAAGTTTGTAATTACAATGCAATAAAAGTGAATTAATTAATGTAAAAATTATAATTAGAATAATGATAAACGGCTCAAACTGTGATACATCAAAATGATTGCATTTGATAATCATTTATTAGTAAAAGTATTGACAATAAGTAACAAATAGTGAAACAAAAGGTAAAATATAAAATATGTTAAAGTTTTAATTGATTTTCTTTCTTACAGTCATTATTATATTGTTTGGTGGTATTGAACGCCAAAATGCTCTTATGAAAGAATGGACTGAAGATAAGTTAAATACAATGATGTGAATCAAATTGCTATCGTAAATACAAATACAGGTGGTCTCGATTGGGTTGTAAATCACTACAAGTTTAGTGTTCTCTTTAGACATCTTCACTCTATTCACTATATGAGAGCTCATATTTACAATTGGTGTAGTATTTCTGTATCAATCTTTGGTCTCAATTCAAAAAATCTTCAGTAATGGTTGAAATGTTATTTCAAATAGTAGTACAAGAGTTTGACTGACTCTATAAAACACTGAAACAAAATACGGAATTGAAGCTTTCGGTCAATGATTCATAACATTATAACATTATAACATTCATAATAAGCAGATGAGACATAAATAAACACTTGCAAAAAGACTTTCTGATGGCAGTCAACGGCCCTTAAAATTAAAATATTGTTTGCGACAAATCTATAATAACGAGTAAGCTTTCAAATGAACTCAATATTCGCTGAACACTTAAACTCATTGATAGTACTGTATGAAAACCACTGATTAACTGAAGGAAGAGTCAGAAACAAATCATTAAAATACATAAGCATAAGCTCACGTGCACTATAGGGGAAACGTTACTGTTATTACTTATAACTTATATAGCTTTAAAAACCAAATGATTAATTAGTCTACTATTGAAAGACACAGTATATTCAATATACAGTATATTCTGCATATATTGATAAACGTTAAATATAAGTAGGGATGTTTTCAACGTAATTACAGATTTTTACGCAGGGGTGCGTAAAATTCTGTAAAATACTGTAAAAATCTTTTGGTTTTTTCGCAAAATTCATTAAATTTTTTGAATTTTAAAAAATTTTTTTGCATTTATTTATTGAAATTGTAAATAGATTGAGGTCTGCTCTATCATAAGTTGAACGTATTTTTTGATGAGGGAAAGAATTCACTAAAATGATCTGAAAAGGCTTCTTAATTCGAAATTTGGAAAGATTTAGAGATACGGTCGTAATTTAATTGATAAAATTGAAATTATGATACTCAATCCTATTTTGATGAAGGCTTAGTGTAGATTCATTACGACCTCATCCATATAATTCATTTTGATTTATAAATTGATTTTAATGAATAAAAAAATTTCTACAGATTTTTACGTAAAATTGCCAACCCTAAATATAAGTATAGATATAACTTTTAAATGATTTCTTAAATAATTTTTTCTTTCATTACATAATGATTTTATAATGAGATTAATCTTAAAACAAATTATTAATTTGGGAATTATAACAGTTCAAAAGTATTCAAATGATTTCAATGTTTTCAAGAAATGTTATTGTAATGAGAGTTGACTGTATATCAATTTAATTTTTCCTCAACTAGTTATGCTATACTATAAATATGAACTGCAGACCACACCCCAAAGCAAATGTTCATCCGTGAGATATAGGGGTTCCTCTTCTGGGATCACAAATTTACAAGTTTTTCGAATAAAAATCATTGAATTGATGTTTGAATAACTGAATTAAGTATGAGTTATGGCTATTGACTGATACTCATGTGTAGTAATATTATATTTCAGTATTTAAATCATTACAATTATTGTTTATTTGATATGTAATTCCTTCATACATTTGCCTCATTTTAAAAGTAATAAAAAGTCTGAATATATTCGTAAAGCTCCTACTGTTAAAGTAATAGTTCAAAAATCTCTCAAATACATAAACTTTTAGTCATAAATAAGGAATTAAATTACTATAATAGATATAACCGATAATGTAATTTATTAAGTCTGGTTCAGTTCGTCCATAAACTTAGTTAATGTGGTATTAGTTAAGCATCATTTAGACCTAATTAGTATTCATAACTAGTAGCCAAAGATCAACAGATGCATAAATTATAGCATGATATGGATTATTAGAGCCGATTGATGTTTAACAATAGCAATATCAAATTTAGCATTTATTCTGACACTAGAGTGTCAATTATCTTATACATCACAGTACATATACCTGTGTCATCATTTCTGCTGAAAGGTGCTTCATATTTTATTATTACATAAAGAGCTGTGAAATATAATAGATTATACACAGTTTACTAGTATTCGTATAAGTTATTAGAGAACGCTTTGAATGAGCTGACAGATGAACAAAGAGTAATGACCAAACCCCATAGGGGTTCTCCCTGAAAGGGCGCCCATCTTGAGTCATATCAATGGAAAAATCTCATCGTGTACTACAACTTTCACTCTTGGACCAACTCGATCCGACCCCGGAGTAAGGTACTAGAGGGCAAAGTCATTATTGTAAATACATTATGTAGTTCTGTATGTATTATATATAATGTATTTACAATGGTGACTTCTTTGCCCTCTGGTGCCTTACTCCGGGGTCGGATCTAGTTGGTCCAAGAAGAAAATTTGTAGTACTTGATGAGATCTTTCCATTGATATAAGACTCACGATGGGCACTCCTTCACGGAGAACCCCTATGGGGTTTGGTCATCACTCTTTATTAGTCTGTCAACGGGTAAGGAAAAGTAGTTTCTTTCATTTCTAAACTGCTGCCCATAATTCTCAGGTAAAAATTAAGAGCTCATCAAGAATTCAAATGAATTCTAATGTAATCTACATAAAGAAGAGAAGAAATAAATTACTTACTAAATATTTTTAGATATATCCTTGAGATGTTTAGGAAAGTTTTGTAACCACTTCTCATATTGTGATTCAATTGAAAGATATATTTTTCTCAGAAAGGAAATGGAAATAGAGATATGGGATAACAAAAACTTTATAACTATAAACAAATGCTTCCATAATCATAGCAATACATTCGGTAGCATCTAAATAAATGTTATCAGAATGTTATTACAAACAAATAATAACAAATAATGCATCAAAACTTTAGCAGATCTTATCACAAAATCATGTTATCATTTAACTTGATTTCTGGTTAATTTATTCTTTATTTCTGAAATAATTGTTACGATTTTCAAGGATAGACATAAGTTATGCATTAATAAAAATTAATATGAGCTTGACTTGAGTTACTCATAAAAATTAATATAAATTAATATAAAATATTATTATTATTTTACTTTGTTGTGTGATCTCTAGTGCGATACACTTATTATGTTAACATTAGGTCTCTTCAAGTCTCAATTCATATGCTTTACGCTTAAAAGTACTGATTTTTGAAAAGTCACTTTTTATTTATTCGTTTTAAAAAATCAATTTAGAAAATGACATTTTAAATAACTTGGTTTTTATTCGACTTTACAGTAATAGTTTCCTATTCTTATAAAGACAACAATTAATATATTATTATAAATTTATAAATTAAAATATATAAAATTAAATTTTAAATTAAAATAAACTTTAGT